>JAQJVL010003574.1:0-58417 GCA_035578905.1 Stictocephala bisonia | reverse complement strand
ATAAGTTGGGTTTTATGTCAGTAGAAAATGCATTTTTGGGATGACAAAATTATTTTACTGCAAAACCAACTATATGTGTTCAGCATACAAAAAACACACGTGAAAAAAAAAAAAAAACTGTCGAAAAATAACGTTTCTATTTTTTAAGTTTGTTTTTTACTATCAGATAAAAAACTAGTTTTTCGATTTCACCACTTTATTTCACTCATTTCACCACTCATATTTCACCACTTTTTCAACAAGATATCGTATTTTCAGAGGTGGCAAGAAAGTGCATAATTACCGTCCCTCCAACTGACCACTGCTTTTCCTCACTGATGCTATAAATCGGTAGACTTCATCGTTACTGGAATATTCATCTATAATTATAGGGAATATATCTGCCATAGTTTCACGTCTTTTGAGTTCCCATCTTTTGCTAGATTGACTGTTTCTTTTTCAGTACCAAAGGAAGGTGTGAGTTTGGAATGTGGTAACCCGGGCCAAAAGTTCATGTGGACATTTCACAAGTCCTATCTTCCTTGCTCCTCCTCCTCCTTATATGACCTCTCCGTATGTCTGACTCTCTCCGTGTCTAAAATACGCACAAAGTTGTATTGGCGTCTCATTTTTAAGAATAAGAATGTAAATCTCAAGTTCCTCAGTGCATGTTAAGGAGCCATAAACTTTGTTTACATTTAATTTAGATTTGTCATATTCTCATATGTACTTCAGCAGTGTTATTATGTTATAACATATTTACAGCAAACTACTCAATAACTCAATAACTCGTTTATTAAGCCAGATCAACAAAACAAGATTGCATTAGCCAAGTCATCAATGTAACTAAATGAAATAATTACTTTAATACTAATTAAAACCAATTACAAATTGTTGTCAACCAATTACAATTTTTTTTGTCAACAGAGTTAGTGACTACCAGCCAGGAAATTACGGACGCTGTAGACCACTGCATCTAAAAGCATTCTTTTTACCCCCCTCTTAAAAGCCCTGTGATCCTGCTCGATCTTTAGTGATGTTGGAAGACTATTGTAGAGTTTGATGGCATTGTACTGGAACTGTTTTTGGAAAAATGAAGTGGAATGTCTGGGAATTGAAATATTATTGGTATTGCGGAGTGGATATCTGTTACTGGAAGGAGAGCTGAACACAGAAATATTTTTCCTGACAAACAACAAGGTCTCCAAGATGTAAATTGAAGGGAATGTTAAAATGTTGTTGGTCCCTGAAAATCTCCCTGCATGAATGGCCTCTAGGGAGAGATAATATGACTCTTATAGCCTTCTTTTGTAGTCGAAACAATAGTAAGGTCCTCTGGCTTTCACTTCCCCAAACTGGTACTGCATATGACAGATAAGGAAAAATAGTTCCATAATAGGCAGAAAGAAGAACCTCACTGCTCACAAACTTTTTTAAGGTTCGAAGGATAAAGACGCCGGTAGACACTTTTTTGGTTACAGATTCAATGTGTTTGTGGTAGTTTAGATTGTCATCAAGAGTAAGGCCTAGGAATTTAACTTCCTGGGATGAATACACACTTGAGTCTCCAAGAAGAACATTTAACCCATCATTTGCTCCAAATGTCCTATTTGAGATATAGAAATTTAAAAGTTGAGTTTTTTCAGCATTTAAGATTAATTGATTATTTTGAAACCATTGTAAAAGACTGTTGGATTCAGAGAAGACAATTTGTTCCAATGACTCGTTACAAGGACTAGAAAGTGTGAGGGAGGTGTCATCAGCAAAGACATATTTTAGCTAAACTTACACTATTGGGTAGATTGTTTATGAAAAGAAGGAACAAAGTTGGGCCCAAAACAGACCCCTGGGGCACCCCTCTCTTGATCAGAGCCCTGGATGAGGCATAACGTCGTAAATAGCCAGAATCATCGATATCAGGTATTACAACAAACTGTTCTCTCTTGTCTAAGTAGGAAGCAAACCAGTCCAGTGCAACACCTCTGATCCCCTGTTGGCACATCTTCTTAAGCAGCAGATCATGATTAACCATATCGAAGGCCTTGCTGAGATCAAAAAATAGGCCTGATACACGCTGTCCACTATCTAAATCTGTTACTATGCCGTTTATTAGGCTCAGTATAGCACTTGTCGTCGATCTATTCTTAACAAAGCCATGTTGGTTTTGATAAAGTATTTGGCGTGTTTCCAGAAATGTACATAGTCTATTTAATACAGCCTTCTCGAAAATCTTGAATACAGTTGAAATCAAGCTAATTGGCCTATAATTATCACATGAACCCTCATTACCTTTTTTTAATATGGGCCTGACCATTGTTAATTTTAGGGCTGAAGGAAATTTACCCTCAACAAAGGAAGAATTCACCAGATGGCATAAAGGTGCTGTCACGAATTCGCTGATGGCTTTTAGCATTTTGGGAGATAGTTCATCAACTCCTGCCGAGTTTTTGCTTTTCATGCCAGTTATAATACTTTTAATTTCATTTTCATTAACAGGGGTGAGGAAGAACGATGAACTGTTGAGCCTATTCTACTACAATGACAAGAATGATATTTTAATTAACTTATAATCGATAAATTATCAACAATAATAAAAATGTATTCATTGTATTATTTTCCAGTTTGTTATCTTAATTTATCATTAGAATGATAATATATAATGTACTATTAACATAGACCTTCTATTATACCTTCTATAGTGTGGTATAATAGAAGTTCTCTGCTAAACACGTTCGCTGCGGGCCACTGTCCGGACAGTGGTCGTCGCCGCAACCTGCGTGCGCAGCACTGTCCGGACAGGGTTCTGTCAAACAAAGAGAGATTACTCATTGTGCCGTTAGAGCTCGGTAGAACCGATTAAAACATTTCCACGTCCTATTAGATAGTTGTGCTTCGATTTGGCAGGTTTCGTTTCTGGGATTTACTTCGTATTTGTTGTTACTAAGTTTAAGTTTAATTTTTTTTAAAATATTTTAGCACTCAGGTAACAACTCGATTTTTTAATACCGCAGTGAACGTGACAACGAGCTTGACATCAGTAAAGGCAAAGAGTTTTTTTCAATGAGGCAGAAATTAAATATAATTATTTTTTCAATGTTGAGGAACTATGATTGAAGGTGCCTTATGAAACAATTTTTACCTTCCTTGCCCATAGCAAATGAAAAATAATACCAATCAGTTTCTTCTCTTCAGCCAATGGGAGCAATTGCTCCGGCTGACATCAGTCATCAATCAAATAATACTTGTTTATTAACCAAACCCTTAGTTGTCTAAAATTGTTATTTATCACTTACAAAAGTGATAATATTCGTTGTGAAATATTATATTATTCCAGTCTCTACCGTGCATGTAATCTAGTAGTCAAGATGTTCTGGTAGTTTTTATGCCAGTTTAAAATAGGCTATCTGTTGTTAATGTAGTAGGTCTAATTGTAACAACTAAAATGCAAGCCCTATTAATAAAATCTGATTAATTTTAAACCTAAGTAAGCTGTTTCAAAAGGTCAGTATGATAATAATAAAGTTAAGAGATTGTTTTTGTTCCTAGGTTATATCTATTATATTTCCATAATGTAATATGCCGAAGACAAACTTATTTGAAATCAGATAACAATTTGTGTTTTTTTCAAGTGATTCGCCCACCCTTTATTTCTGTGGAAATAACATGTTACTAAAATTAGACTTATTTATATGCATTTTCCACTCACCTCGAGAAAATGAAATGTTACTATTTCAGAGTGGTTGAAATTGACTTCTCGGCTATCATCATTAGAGAAACCCATAAAGTGCTCTTTCCATTGAGGAATTATAAAATCTTTCTTTAATTTTTTCTTCATACTATATTTTTATGTTTTGGGAAAATTTCAGATTTTCACCTATCAAAACACTTCTCAAACCTAACATAACCAACCTTAACATATCCTTCTAAAAAAAATATGCGTTATATTTGAGAACATGGTGTAAAAAAATGTGGTGTAAAGTAAAAATAAATAACACGGAACATCCTCTTCCCACCATGGGAGAAAAAACAATTGGGGATAAACAACTGGTCACTTAACACATTCGCTGCGTAAAATTCACCAATTGGATGTCGGGGGAGCTGAAAATTTTTATTACATGAAAACTTACCTTTGGTGGGGGCGCCGCACCTAGCGCTCGATCACCGTTGTTTGACCCTCACAAAATCACTTGGAATGTCATTTTATTGTACAAAACCTCCTTTTTTATGTAAAATACTTGGTAGTTCAGTACCTCAGTGGTCAAAATACCTCAGTAAAATGAAATGACGTCATAAGTTTGGCACCCACCGGTGGGGGCGCAGCACCTAGCGCTCGATCACCGTTGTTTGACCCACACAAAATCACTTGGAATGTCGTTTTATTGTACAAAACCTCCTTTTTTATGTAAAATACTGTCTGCCTCCGACTTGAATGCGTGTGAGAGGAATGCGTCTGCCATTGGTCGAGCGCTTCCCCTCAAACAACTCATACCATTCTATGAGCCATACTGAAAACATCTGCAAGACCATACTCACTCATGACCAAATTACCACCACCATATACCAAATGAACAAATGTATTAGTTTCTTCCACAGTTATCATCATGATTGATAATAAATAAATAATGTATTTATTTATTATCAAAACAACTCAAGTCAAACAAAAATAACATCATCAATGAGGTTAATAAAAGCCCTATATTAAATTAGTATTTATTGCCGCTATTACATTAAAATTTCAAAATAAATTATACGGTTAACTTTATTACATCTGTAAAATGACAGTTAAAAATGACAGTAAAACACATACGTCGACAGGTGATCTTAGTTCGATATACTGGCGTTGACTGCACAGCTGGTCACGAGAGCTGAGCCGTACAAAGTCAGTATGAGTAATACGGCGGGTTGCTAGGCAACAACCGGTTTGGCGCACTGGTGGGGTTAACCTTCCCCCTCACCCCTGTGTCCCCTCGCACGCAATCAAGTGAGAGGTAGACAGTACTTGGTAGTTCAGTACCTCAGTGGTCAAAATACCTTAGTAAAATACCTCAGTAGTCAAAATATAGCCCGACACAATTTCCAGAGTTCGGCAGTAAAATAATCTTCAAAATACACACAAATAATTTAGTCACAATAATTAAAATATTGAAATATATGTACAGACAGTAATACAATATATACACACTCAACACAAAGCATCAGGAATATAACTATAAGTATTAGTCTATAAGAACAGCATGAAACGGTACGCACCCACCGGTGGGGGCTCAGCTATATGGTAGAGGTCGTAGAACTCGAAACTAACAACGCGGCAAGTAAGGTTAGGTTACTAGGCAACGAAGCCAGGTGGAACAAAACAAATACAACGAATGGCTGGGCCAGTCTGGGCTTTCTAGTAAACAGTGACTCAAGCCCCCACCGGTGGGGGCGCCGTGATTCGGATACAGACTCTGCCCCCACCGGTGGGGGCAGCCGCAGCGAATGTGTTAAGCAACTAAGCAGTATTATTAGATGATAATATTTTTTACTTCTTTACTCCTCTTTACTTTTCATTCTGACAAGTCAATTTATAGTGTTGTTGAATTACTGGAAAAACCTCTGTCTACCCAACTGTGGTCGTACATTTAACTGTAACATTTGAAATGCCATAGACTGAGTAGCGAACTGGTAATATTCTCCTAGTCAAGTAAAGCCAGTAAAATTGTCTAAAAGGCAGCCAGATGAAACCAACGACAGACATTCGTTGTTTGGGCAAAACACAGTCACCTAGTAGGGACTCAAATTTTAGGTGTGTAAAGATTGTTCATTTGTAATTGTAATTCATAGTTGTAATTCAGATAGTTGTAATTCATCTCTGTCTATGATCTCATTCTCTGTATTGGAAGTCTCAGAAACTCTCAGGAACATTGATATCACGAAAGGTGCTGGCCCAGACAATGTATCTCCTTCCTTTCTAAATCACTGTTGTGACACTTTGGCCCAACCTCTGACCACACTATTCAACCTATCCATTCTACAAGGAATATTTCCAGAAATTCTCAAGATGGGGCATATTGTTCCTATCCACAAGGCGGGCACATCATCGAAAGTCGAGAACTACCGACCTATTACAATCCTGTCAACAGTGGGAAAGGTGTTCGAAATGCTAGTGCTATCTCGCCTTAAGCCTTTTCTGAAACCCTTAGTCTGTCCTAGTCAGCATGGTTTCACCACATCCAGGTCAACCGTCACCAACCTAATGATATTTGAAGAATGTATATTGTCTGCTCTAGGATCAGGTAAACAGCTGGATGTTGCCTTTATCGACTTTGCCAAGGCATTCGACAAAGTTGACCACTCTATACTAATCAGCAAGTTAAATGCATATGGTATCAATGGCCCATTATTTCCTGGATCCTTGACTATCTGCTTGGTCGGCATTCAAGAGTAAAATTGCCTGATGCACTTTCCCAGGAATTTATACAAACTTCCGGCGTTCCACAAGGTTCGCTTCTTGGTCCATACCTATTCATCATGTTTATAAATGACATAACGTCCGTTCTCCTGGTGGATGCTCTACTCTTTGCTGATGATGTGAAGATTTACACCGTGGTCTCCAGTGATGAGGACTTTGCACGGCTACAAACTAGTCTTAGAAATGTATTGGATTGGTGCGTCACTAACAACATGAAGCTGAACTCTTCAAAGTGCTCCATCATGACCTTTGGTCGTTTGTACAGTATGAACCACTTCCAGTACACTCTAGATAATCAACCCCTAGGAAGAGTGTCCACGATTAAGGATCTGGGTGTTACATTTGTGTCTGACTTTACATTCAATGATCATGTTGACGACCTTTGCAGAAGAGCCTACAGAATGCTGGGTTTCATCACTAGGTCAACTCGTGGTATGACAAATCCCCTTGTCTTGAAAACTCTCTACTCTTCCTTTGTACGCCAACTCTTGGAGTATGCTAGCCCTGTCTGGTCTCCCTACCATCTGGGAATTATTGAGAAACTGGAAGCTGTGCAGAGGAAGTTCATACGATTGGTGGGGGTTCGACAAGGACTGTACTGCAGGGAAATCCCTCTTGCTGGACTGCAGGCTGAGCTTATTCTCCCTGATCTTCAAGTGAGACGTTGCGTCGCTGATATTCTGTTCTTGACCAAACTGGTAAATGGACAGCTAGATTGCCCGGTGCTTCTGTCACTAGTGGACTTCCGTACTCCAACAGCTAGAACCTGGTCTCGTGATTTATTCAGCAGGCGCCACTACCAACGCTCCTATGAATTCCATGGTCCGCTCGCCAGAATGATGAGGCTCGGGAATAGTTTCTGTGACACGTTCGATATTTTCAATGACAGTCTAACATTTATTAGAAGATGCGTGCTCGCTGCCCCCCACCTGCCTTTATAGTTATACACTTGTTATTTGTCTATGGTTTGTGGTATAGTTATTATTTATTATTCATAGCTTTTACACTGTAATCATTAAAGTTTTTGGAATTGCTATTATTATAGATAGCTTATTTTCACTGTTATTTATTGTATAGCTTGTGCATATTTGCATCTCTTCATAGAAGCCGCATCTATTTTACTGTTTTTATATATACATTCTTAATTTATATTCATCACTATTGGTACTACTTATTATTAGTTACTCAGTTTCACTTATGATTAATTATCATGCCTAATATTAATAGTCCACTTGGATGTTTGGCTTGGCCCTTTAATTATAAGTAAGTGTTATTTCATAAGTATTATGTAACATGTTTGTAATTTGGTCTTTGACCGTTGGAATGGAATAAAAATAAAATTGTATTGAGGAGATTTCAAGTCGTACCTGAGTTCCCCATATTCCCAAACACACTACAGCCACCGACACTAGTTATTAAACTTTAAACTTCTATAACTAGTGACAAATTCTAGTGAAAATCAAAAGTGGAATGCTACAATCCAGACACAAATGTAGTCTCAACCGTCCAGACCAGATGACATTCCATTGGCATACTTTACACAACATTGACCCACTACCACAATAACAGCAAACTAAAGCTTTTAAGATTTATTGACTTTGTGTGAAATCAAAATTAAGAGCAATTACAAGGAGACAAGAACAAAAATTTTAAACCATCGTTCTGGAAAAACAACCAGCTCCTGGAAAAAAATGTTATCTATTATACCTCTGTATATTTTTTATGCTAAATCTTAATTATTGCTAGATCAATCTTCTGTCTTTTAAGATATAAACTAGTTCATGCCTGTAATATTTTCACTGTTATTTCTAAATGTTTCTGAATTAATTGATTACTCTACCAAAATCAATAATACACCTTTTTTTTAATTTATTTATCTTAATCCAACAGCTTTTAATCTTTAATTGCTGACATATTAAAAATATAATCAAACTTAAGGTACATTATTGATATTTATTTGTATTTTTCTAGAAATGGCAACTGATAAAGTAACCCTGACGGATGCATTATCCAATGTAGACGTATTGGATGAGCTAACCCTGCCTGATGAGCAGCCCTGCATTGAAGCCCAACCTTGCTCTGTTGTGTACCAAGCAAATTTTGACACCAATTTTGAAGACAGAAATGGCTTTGTCACTGGAATTGCTAAATATATTGAGGAGGCCACTGTACATGCTAGCCTTGTAAGTAGGCAAGTTGTTTTATTACCTTTAAAATTGTTTTTAGATAATTTTAAATTTTGTTCAATCTATATCAAATTTAGTTGACTCTATATTGCTAGTTAACATAATTATTGGTACCTGTAATATGCGAATAGTAATTTTTTGTTATATACTTGGTGGAATATATTGGGTGTCGGAAAAAACACATTTTTAACCCTTTGCGATCAACATTGAAATATATGGGTTGTCCTCTGCGGACGCGTGGCCTGGCTCACGGCCCACAGCCATTTTTGCGCCAACTCATATTAGTTTCGACTTGTGTTGTCCTCAGCGCACGCGTGGCCCGCCTGACTGGCCACTATAGAATTCCTTCTACGGTCGTATGGCCCGTGTGACTGCCCAATAAATTCGTTCTCCATTTAGAAATAATTATATTGTGCTGGTGTAGCCGTAAAGTGCTGACATCAAACGAGAAACTATTGAACTAAATGAAACACCAGCTGTTTTTATTTTACTGCCAATCAAATCACAGGAGAATATAAAATAACAACGTGTCTTCCACAGCCTATTCACGTAGGCTATTGCAGTGAATGTTTGACAGTTGTCAAACAAAAAGTTTAAAACCCAATAATAACCATGAAACGATTGTAACAGCAATAGCCTAATTAATTGTTTAATTTCATTTTATTTTGCAATAATATTTTAATTTCATTTTATTGTAGTGTATATTGGTTTCAATAAATGTCTTTTCATAATTTTGTATTTTAATAATTTCTTATTTGTAGTTACACCAACACAACAGTTACTTAAGGATATAAACAATAATCATAATAATTATTTATTTATAAAACGTTGGTAAACTATTTTTATTCACGATAAAGTAATGAGACAAATCCATTGTGAGTGCATAGGTAACAAATATATTTATAGAGAATTTCGTTATTAAATAAATAGCAAGGTAAACTTTTTTAATTTTATCGAATACTAATAACTTTCAATATAAATGTTATGTACAAAATAGACAGTCAGGATATTAATTATTATAATAAAATAGCAAATTTTAATAGTGACTGCACAAGTAGATTTTCAAACTATCATTTATTTAATTTGTTTAAATAAGTAACAAATGAAACTAGTATTTTACAATTAAATTGACGTTCATATTTATTAAATGGACTGTTAAATGTATAATTTACAATATTTTTATAAAGTATCGGGTACTAGTTTTTTAAATTTTAAATATCTGATGTCAATATTGCCGCTTGTAGCAGTTAATAATTCTGAGTTGATGGGAGGTAGCCGCCATGTTAAATACCGAGCTGGTGCTGAGAACGGCACGGCCCGGGAGACGGGCCTTGCGAGCGGCGAGGACAACTCACCAATAAATTATTCCGAGCTGTCTGGAATTTGTTGTGGCCCGGCAGCCGGGCCGCACGATCGCAAAGGGTTAAAATTATTCCACAAATTTTAATTAAAAAAGCGCTTTCACTGGTTAAGGTATCATCAGTTTAAATGTAAACAGAAAAAAACATATGTTTAAAAACGATATAGATTAAAATATGATAAAATATAGATATTTTTAAAGAATTTAATACAAATGGAATAGTAGAAAGTAATTTTAAATTAAATATTAAACTGGAAAATATGATTTACAATTAATTATTTTATGTTTCATTTCTTCTTTAACTAAAAGTAAGTATATATTACTAAAATTTATTGATGGTTGTGATATACTTTGTTCTTTTATAATATAAATATAGGCACTTTCAATTTGATTCCTCTTGGTCCATGATAATTATTTAAATATAATACTAGACGAGTCGAATTTGATGTCATGATTTTCATTTAGAGCATATTCTAATAATTTTGATTTTTCTTTATTTTGTGTTTTGTAATTATATATGTGTTCTTTTGACTCTTGTGCTTATAGGTATAATTATAAAAAATATACATACCCCTTATTTATGGATTGTTATGTAATTTTTCACAGAATTGTTTGTTTCCCTGGTCAATTTTTTCCACAACAAACTAACACTTTTTTGTACAATAGTACAATATGACTATTTTTTCCAAACAACTTTTTCTTGTCTATTCAATAGTAATTTTTTAGAATTTTTACATGTACTATTTCATTATCTACAATGATCATAATGTAACTGCGCATTTTTTTCATTTTTTGCGTTTTATGTAAACAAACAATTAAAAAAAAAAAAATACTAGTAATTTATATAAAATGTAACAACATATTATTATATTGCACAGAATAATTAACAATTTGGCTATCTTGGAATTATTTACAAAAATCTTTTAGTGCCCCTAGGAGGTTTATAAGTTATAATTAACGTACAACATTTTAATTTTTGTCAATCTTTTCTAGACAATAATTATTTACTATATTTTTTGTAAGTTTTGAAGGTAATATGTGAAAGTACAGTTCTTGAAGAAGAAAAACGAAATGATAAAATTGACATTTGGAGCATATTTAGTATTTTTTATGATTTTTACAAAAAAAGCTTGTGAAGCGCTGAAAAGAAGCACCGTGCAGTTGGTAGTTCATAATGGGTCACCTAGTATTCACCACCTAGGGTTAAAAATATCTATATTTTATCATATTTTAATTTATATTGTTTTTAAACATATGTTTTTTCTGTTTACATTTAACCCACTAGGTGTCACACTAAAAAACCCCTTAGCGTCACACGATTTTTTGTCGTTTTGCAGAATTTTATTCAAAAATCAACAAAAAATATAAAAATCGACTTAGAGGTTACATGTAGTATATTTTCTAAAAGTACAGTAAATGTGCTATCTAATGGTGTATAGTAAAATTCTCTTACCTTATTGTACATGAGATCCACTTTACGCCAAATTTAAAAAATTTGAAATTTATCTTTCTTTCTGTTCATGACCAGGCATATGAAACTTAATTATATACACAATACCAAAAATCCAAGATACCATATACATATTGTTCAAAATTTTATAAGGAAAAAGAATCTGTCTAGATATGTACAGTTTTTACAATTAAAATTGTCAAAAAACACAAAAAAACTAAAATATGTACACACACTGGCTAAAATCACTGTTTGTGAGCACTTATTGAGGATGCACTGTCTTCCTTTTCTTTCGAGCCTTTAGGTGCCTCCAAAAATGATCCAGCTTATGGAAACATTCCTTATGCACCCCACAGTTACATCCTGAGCACCAATATGTTGCCTTTCTTTTGCAAATAGGACACAATTTGTTAGATTTATTAGGAATTATTGTTATTTTGTGCGGAGTATCACCTGAAAGGCCAGCAACAGGAGCTATGTCTCTGGTATATGCCTGGGTTTCAACAATACTAATGTAATACCTTCTTCTATCAATAGGTTTGTCTGTATTTAGGGTGTATAAAATATAAGAATTGTATAGAGAAATGTCCAAGAGATTGTAAAAAATACGTTTCCAATATTTAGTTGTCTGGCAGCTGCAAGAGAGATGGTAAACAGCTTTATCACTCACATCAACCCCTCCCATGTATTGGTTGTATTTATCTAGAAGAATTGGTTTTTTAAATTCCCTTCCTTTCTTGCTCTTGACCAGCTTATCTTCGGCATGCGTTTTTCCGAATCGATCAATCGTACTATAAATTATACGTGCGTAAACAGGTGTGTGAATCATCGCCCGAATTCGGGCGAAAAACACTCGGGCGACAAAAACGATCGCCCGAATTCGGGCGAAAATCATCTAGAGGGTTAAACTGATTGTGCCTTAACCGGCAAAAGCGCTTTTTTAATTAAAATTTATGGAATAATTTTTAAAATGTGTTCTTTACTGAAACTAATTTGTAGGAATGTCTTGCAAATCAAACAGTGGATACTTGATTATTCGTTAAGCACTAAATATTATGGCACTTGTGGAAAATATAATTTTTTGTGGATGAAAGGGTCAAAATTCATTTACGAATGAGGTGTGAGACGTTTGTTTTCTCAAACTACCCACTAAACCCCCCCTCTTCTTCTAAGACCTGCCTGTCATTGGTCTGATAGTTTTTTTTTAATTTAAATTAAATTTGTCTGTTGTACCAATTAATAAGGGATGGCTTATCAGAGCGAATAATATTTTAATCTACTAAAGCACCAATCCAGAATAGATGGTAATAGCCATTTGACCAATCGGTTTACAATTAAGTTTTAAAAAAATAAGATATGAAACCAGTCCACAACGGTTGATTTACTAGGCATATCTATTATTTAAGTGGCCATTCACTAAACTTCACTTAATGAGAAAATTGCTAAACCAACTCATAGAAAGGTAAGTTGGAATTATATAGCCTACCTAAAGTATTGTAGTATCATGTAACAAATAGTACCTACATGCATGTTCAAACGCTGGCCTATCATGAATTCGTCTTGAGTGGACGTAAAGAGAGAGCCAGGAAGTGGCAATGCTCAGTTCAAAATGAGGATAATTTTTCTCCTCGCCACTGGCAGAGATAGGTTCAATGGGTTGACAAATAAAATATGAAAAAATTAATTCTATAAAATTTTACCCGTTATATAATTGTTAACAGTAAATCATGAATATAATCAAATATGGGTATATTTTAAAGTGAGATACAGATGCATTTTGGACAAGGTAAAGTCACTACTAAACAGTTGAATGAAGTGTTATGAAGTAAATAGATTAGACCATAAATAATAATTTGAATCTTTAAAACAGTAGTTGGAAGTGTAACGACTTATTGGACTGAGATTTCACAAGTGATTGAGTAACCTAGAAATAGGTGCCTGGAGAAGGTGCTACAGACAAAATTGAATGAATAAAATAAGAAATATGGAAATCCATGAGGGATTGGAATATACAATATCGAACTTCTTTATGAGTTCTATAAATTCATAATATGGTCGGACTATTAAAATTATAATAACGTAATAATATACAAACAACCACAGTTGACACTGATGAATCAAAGTTTTAAATGATATGCCATTTTAAAACTTGCAGATTTGTTATTTCATATTATGGTTTTTTATTTATTTATTTTTTTTTATTATTATCTTGAACATTGAGTTTTTGCAAGATAAAAAGTGTTATTTAATGACGATTGATTAAATTCAAGTGATGATTAGTTGTTAAGATGTTTATTTAACATTAAGTTTTTGTCATAATTCTATTTATGTTACATTCTATTCTATTAGAATATATCTTTATTGCATATATTCTTAGGTACTGTTCACATTTGTAATAAAGATATACGTATGAACAGTCATGTTTAGTCATATGTATATCATAGTCATGAAGAAGTTGAATATGAAAGATTTCAATTGCTGTTTACTAACTTAAGACAATTTACCTATTTTTAAAGTTTATCAAGAGTGCAAAATGATACGATATTACCCAAATTTGTCAATAATTTTTTTATTTTCAAGTAATTTTCAGTTAGTTACTCTCTGATTTAAAAGATAACATACGTACTTAAAAAATTAAATTGAATTTACACTAAACATGATTTTATTTTCATGAGTTCCATCAGATACAAAAATTGTCATATCGAGATTTCCAGTGGCCCTTGTTAGCTCTGTAGTTATGGTCACAACATGTTTTTGTTATAATTTGTGTATGTCTGCTAGTTAATAAGTGCATTTTCTATATTGAAGAGATTCTTGAATTGGCGTTCAAGCAGCCCGTTTCTTAAGGAATGTTTGAGATTTTTTTTTGAAATCTTGATAAGTAGTCTGGTAAAGTGTTGAAGAACATAGTACCTCATTACGAAGTTTGTTTTTCAAATAGGCTTAGGAGATTGTGGTTCCCTGTATGTCTGGTGTTGTGTAGTGATCCATCACCAGTTATTGTTGTGTAGTGATCCATCACCAGTTATTGTTGTGTAGTGATCCATCACCAGTTATTGTTGTGTAGTGATCCATCACCAGTTATTGTTGTGTAGTGATCCATCACCAGTTATTGTTGTGTAGTGATCCATCACCAGTTATTGTTGTGTAGTGATCCATCACCAGTTATTGTTGTGTAGTGATCCATCACCAGTTATTGTTGTGTAGTGATCCATCACCAGTTATTGTTGTGTATTGATCCATCACCAGTTATTGTGTAGTGATCCATCACCAGTTATTGTTGTGTAGTGATCCATCACCAGTTATTGTTGTGTAGTGATCCATCACCAGTTATTGTTGTGTAGTGATCCATCACCAGTTATTGTTGTGTAGTGATCCATCACCAGTTATTGTTGTGTAGTGATCCATCACCAGTTATTGTTGTGTAGTGATCCATCACCAGTTATTGTTGTGTAGTGATCCATCACCAGTTATTGTTGTGTAGTGATCCATCACCAGTTATTGTTTGTTCTGGTTTTACATCAGAGGATTGAATCTAAAATGTAAAGACCCACAACAGTCAAGATCCCCAGTTCCTTGAAAGCTACTTGACAAGTGTCTAATGAGTGTAGTGTAGTTCTTTTAGAGTTCTGATTGCCCTTTTTTTAATAATGAGCACCCATGTATGATTTGAAATTGTCGTACCTCCCCATATTATTAGACCGCACCTATTATTACTTACCCTATTTCTCTTCTAACTACAGAGAAACTGATGTTGAGTTTTTGGCAGAGTTGACTTATATAGGGTTTCCAGGATAAGTTTTAGTAAAATGTTAATCTCATCAAGTTCTTAATACAGTAGAAACCCTATTTTTTGTCAGGGGTTGGGACTGCGGCCGTGACGGATTGGAGAATAGACGGATTATAGAAAATTCACCCACTCACACTTATATCGTTGGAAACTTATTATTAGTACTTACGCTTGTTAAATTTAAATGCTGTATATTACATATTGATTAACGAAATGAGAATGAAAAGGTTACAAAAAAAGACATATTAATTGATACGTAATCGTTTTATTACTTCACTTCAATTTTTTTAGAATGTCCTAAGACATCTTGCTTCTGATTTTGAGATATTTTAAACAATAATTAAATAAAGTATACAACACAATAACAACAAAATCTGTAAAGGATCAGCAACGGTACAGTATAAGGATATGATACCAATAAATGTACATACACTCTATAAAGAGTCTGTACTTGTGAGTTTGTTCAATTTGTACAGTGGTCTTTAGTACAGTTTATTTCAAACAGAACACAATGACACTCCCTCTCATAACACAATACAGTACAACCTCGGTTATCCGGCCTAATGTGGCGAAGGTCAAGCCGGATACGATAAAAGCCGGATAAAACAAAAGTCATAAATAACTTGGTTTTATTGGAGAAACACGCTTAGTAACTGATAACAGACAGCACGTGTAAGTGGGCGCCTACAATTGCATGTAACGCAACGCGCTCTGCAACAATTGTAGTAAAACGAAGGATGTTTATCACGATCACCAACTTTCTTTGACGCTGCTTTACAATACAATATGAAAGATATATATATATATGTGTGTGTTTCACTTCCCCCACTCACGAAATGGACTCTTCCAGCCAGCCATACTGAACAAAACTAAACAACATTGCCAGCTCGGATCTTCAGGCGCATTATTAAATTATGAGAGAGGGTGACTAGTCAATACACTGCCTGCAATTTGTGAAATGCAAAATCGAAAGATTCGTGTATGATTTTTGCGTTTCAAAACTGAAAGTCATTGTAATTTTATCTTGTAAATAAAATTGTTATTGTTATCTACTTGCCGAACCCGGTGACACAGACTGCCGGATAAAGCGAGGCCGGATAATCGAGGTTGTACTGTACTAGGACTGCACTGAGACCAATAACGTCTGCCGTAAAGGAAATGGGCTTGATGGCTGGAGGGGGAACTGTCATCTTCAAGACGGATGAGTCATATGGCAGCTGTCATACTGTGGCTTGAGGAACCCAGACAATGACGGATAACAGAACCTGGCGGAAAATAGGGTGACGTACAATCGGGTTTTCACTGTAAAACCAAAATAAACAAGTTTTAAAAATGAATTATTATTTAGAGAAGAAATATTTTTTGAAATTTGAAGTTGGGAAAGTTTTGCTCTATCTAAAAATAATAAGGCAACTTCTGAGGTAAGTAGTTTGGTATTAAAATTTGTTTGTATTATTTTTTTTCTATAGAATGAGCTATTGGAAGAGGGTTTGGTGCATGCTGTAATGCTGTACACTTGGCGATGCTGTTCCCGAGCCATACCCCAGCCTAAGTCAAATGAACAGCCCAATAGAGTGGAGATATATGAGAAAACTGTGGAAGTTTTAGCTCCTGAAGTCAATAAGCTCTTAAACTTCATGTATTTTCAGGTATTTCATAGGTTTTACATTGAAAGTATAAATTTGCTAAAATATAAAATAATTTTGTATGTAACATATAAGTTTAACCCTTAAAGCGCTGAGTAATTGTTTGTAATTTTTCAATTAACACTCGATTTTTGTATTTATTTAATTTTTGTTTTCTCCAAAGTTATATTTTTTATATTTTTGCCTGTTTATTGCAAGGTTGAAAAAATAAATAACTATGAGATACATTTTTATTCATCAAAATCGAAATCGTCCAGGTTAGTCATTATGAAAATATTTACAATCCTACAGAATATATATATATATATATATATATATGTATGTATCTCGTATGGTTTTTTATCAGCTACTATTTGTTAACTATAAAGCTGTGATGTATATTTGGATAAATATCCAAAAGTCATGATTATATATAATCATTGATTATAAAATGTAAAATGATCTTCTGTCACAAAGCTAAGTCCAATCTTCTGAGTCATCTAACAACTGCCTCACTGATTCTGTGTATGCTGACCAATCCCTCTGTAATAGAGCGTAGGTGGCACTCTGTAACTATGTGATCCATTATTTGGATGGACTCCCCGCAATCACATGACTTATCTACTGTCAATCCCCATTTGTATTTCCAGTACATACATCTGCCCATTCCAGTTTGGAACCGATTCAATAATGTCCACACCCTACGAGGGAGGTTCATCCCACCTACGGATCGTTAATAAGGAACTTATTACGTCCATCAAAACTGTTCCACGCTATGGCCCAGCTGGTATTGCGCGAGAATTTTGATCTGCTCAAATGGAAAGCAGTACATAGAGGTGGTTTTCGAGAGTTTTAGTGACCGTTCTGATGTGGGAGATCCTGTATAATGGGTAGGTGCATTCTAGATCTTATTGGATTCTTTGAGTAGTGCCTGACGTCTTATCTCTGTAGGAGCTATATTGCACAGCACTGGGAGCCAAAGAAGTGGAGTTGACATGAGATTGCCACTAATAGCTCTCATGACCCTATTAAGTTGGACATCGACCGCTTTAGTTTGAACACTATTTAGCCAAATGGGAGCACTATATTCAGCAGCTGAAAAGACCAGTGACAAAGCAGTAGTACGCAGGATGCATGCGTTGGCTCCCCAAGTTGTTACGGCAATATGATGTAATACATTTGCCCTGATTTTAATTTTAGCTGCTGTTTTTTTAAGATGGCTTTTAAAGGTCAGCGATCGATCTAACATTACTCACAGTTACTGAGAATGATCATTATGATGGAGTTGTACACCATTTAGAAAGATGTTCAGTTTTCGATTAGCTAGTCTGTTATTTAAATGGACGCAAGCTACTTTGGTTTTTGATGGGTTAGGGTTCAGCTTCCAGGTTCTAAAATATTCTTCGAGGGCTGCGAGGTCACTCGTAAGTGTTTGTTCAGTAGTTGTGAAGTTCTTATGTTGGTAAACTAAAGCTATATCATCCGCATATACAAATTGTCTAGACTTTGTGATTGGGATGTCAGCAGTATACACATTGAATAAAATTGGAGCAAGTACAGACCCCTGTGGCAGCCCATCCTTCAGCTGTCTAAAAGAGCTTTCTTCACGACCGAAATAAACTTTTATTAGCTTGGCACTAAGCATTGACTGCAAAAGTCACAATAGAATGGGACAGGGAAGGAGGCTGTAGAACTTAAACAACAAACCTTTGCTCCATACTGTGTCATAAGCTGCTGTAAGATCAATAAAAACTGCAGATGTTTTCAACTTTTTTTCAAACCCATTTTTGATAAATAATGTCAGAGCTAGGATCTGGTCACTACAACTTTGGCCAGGGCGAAAACCAGCCTGCTCAACTGAAAATTAGAATCAAGAATGGGTGATATTCTATTGTATAACAGCCTTTCTAGCAACTTATAACAAACACTAAGAAGAGATATTGGGCGATAACTTTCCACTCGTTCAGGATATTTTCCAGGCTTCAGAACAGCTACTACTTTTGATGGCTTGAATGCTTTTGGTAAATTGCCTGTGGCTAATATCTTATTGTAGACTGTTTGAAGCCATTGTTTCACTTTGCTACCAGCATGTAGCAGAAATTCCGGAAAGATACTGTCAAGATTGGCTGCTTTCCCTGCTGGTATAGCAGAAATCACCCTATCTCTTCCTCCGTGAAATTTCTGGAGACTTCCAGGGGTGCCATTTGACTCTTTTTTTATTTCATTCAACTTGTAAAGCACATGTTTGTCAGAAGGATGGCGGGTTGACTTTGGTAAGCTGACTATCCATTTCGCTATATTAGAGGCCTTTGGGTGGAGCAATAATTCCTTACTCTATCCTGGTATATACTCCTTTCAGTATTCTCTTGGTATGCAAGCTTTAGCAATGAAATAGACGAGATTTGTAAAACGATCATAATTTCATATTGTAGAAAGAATGAACCTGATGCTATCATCAAGCCTAGTGGTAAAGGCCTCTCAGTGTGTTTTCTTAAAATTCCATCTAAGCGGTGGAAAAGATCGAATGACGGGAATTTGGATCCCCAATGAAACTAGTACTGGCCTATGTTGAGAGTAGGGAAAAGCATCAAGAATTTTTCTCCTAATTGGCTTTGGTTTTAATGATCGTTCACATGATCAGCAGAAGCAGAAGCTTAAGTCAGGGGTGTAACTTCGACGCCAACGAGCTGAATAAAATCGAGTTATTATTTCATTTCTGTTTTTTTGTACTTTTCTTTCTTAAGTTAAATGTAAGTATAATAACACATTTCATGACTTAAAATGTAAAATACTGTCTTTCATTTGTACTTATATCTTTGTGTAGCTCTAAACGTGATATGTAGACAATTATGTTGGAACATTTAATTATAGTGCCTCTTCCAAAAAATTATATATCTATATATAGTATGTGAAGCAGTTTTTGTCAACGCAACTCCTCCCTTACTTTTTAACCAATTTAAATGGTTGAGGTGTCAACAAACTAGCCTTTGTTCATAGTTGTGCAACAAGGTCTTAATTCTTCAATACAGTTGACTCTTGATAATCCGACAGTCACGGGACCAGTAGGGTGTCGGATTACCAAAAACGTCGGATTACCAAATGTACCTCCCATCATGACTGAATTCGATGTTTAAACTTAAAACAATAACAAATACGATAGTTTTAAGCAATAGGTATGTACAGTACTGTATTAACAAACCTATTTCATACTGTTTGTGAATATTTATGTGCATAAAATAAATACGTACTGTATTGACCAAAGGTCTAGGTTAAAAATAAAGTACAGTAATTAATGCGAATAATTTTAAGAAATTGACAAACTGTATTTACTACATTAAAAGTACAGGATTGTATGTATTATAGCAAAGTTTGTACTGTACTTACACACATACAGTATGAACAGATTGCAAAACAGTAAATAAACTAAACATGAAAAAATCTGTCATTTTCTTCTGCTTCTTTGTACGCAAACCTTCGTTAATCGCTTTTTCTTGAATGTATTTCAAAACTAAAACGTTGTTGACGTCTAGGTCACGTTCCTCACACCAGCGAATCAAAGTGTTGGCAGCAGACAAAGCTTCATCACAGCTGATCACGTATTTTTTCTCCGTCTCCACGGCCTCTTCAATTGTGTCGTTTTGTGTTATGATTTCTTGCAGAATCTCTTCATCTGTTTGTTCTGCACCCAGGTTATCGTCTAACACCCATCTTATTAGTTCTTCCGATAATTCTTGTTGGACGTTAGTTTGATTACAAAGTAAAATGGTTTCTTCCACTACACGATTGTTATCTTGGGTGTTGTCGTCATCTTCCCGTTGGTTTTCATCATCTTTATTTTGGAGGAGAGGGTTATGTGGCCAAACATTTTTCCAGGATTTTATAAGTGTTGATGGCTGGACTTGTTGCCACGCAAAAGCTGCATTAAGAATAGCGTCCTTAATGTCAAACTTTTTCAACAGTGTTGTAATGTCTGCATCTGGTTGGCAAACAATATCCTTAAGTAGGCGTTTTTTGTAATGCGCCTTTAGAGTTTTGATAACATTCTGATCCATTGGCTGAATCAGAGCAGTTGTATTTTTCGATAAATACATGACCTCGATGTATCCATCGGCTGTTTTTGCTTTTAATTCTTCTGATTTTGGATGCCCAGGAGCATTATCTAATAATAAAAGAGCCTTTAATGGCAGATTATTAGCCTTTAAATGCTGTTTTACTTCTTTGACAAAATGATTACTATACCAGTCTAGGAAGATTTCTTGGGTCACCCACGCTCGACTTTGGTTCATATAAACCACTGGAAGAGTTTCAAGATTGGTGTTTTTAAACGCCCTAGGTTTCTTGCTTTTACCTACTGCTAACAGTTTTAACTTATGACTCCTGGCACCATTTGAACACACCATCAAAGTGATCCTTTCTTTTAAAAGTTTCCTGCCGGCAATATTCTGTTCATCCCTTGTTACAAACGTTTTGGTTGGAAGTTGCCGCCAATTAAGGCCGGTTTCATCGGCATTGTAAACTTGTTCGGCAGTTAGGCCCAATTCAGTAATTTTTGTGTCTAGGCGCATGATGAAGTTGTCAATATCTGTCTCATCGGCAGACAGTTTCTCTCCGCTCATCTGCAAAAACCGAATACCATGCCGTTTTTTAAAATTTTCAAACCAGCCATCGCTTGCTCGAAAATAGTCTTTATTAGTTATTTCACGATAAAAGAACTTTGCTTTTTCTTTTAAAATATCCCCAGAAATTGGGGCATTTCTGTTTCTTTCTTGTCGAAACCACGCATGAAGAGCTTCTTCAACTTGAGGAAATTCACTCATTTTAAACGTTTTTCTGTTTGAATTATCCTCGGCAGATTTTATAAAGTTTTCAATTTTTTCCCGATTTGTTACAATGTCATAAACTGTAGGCCGCCCTATGCCAAACACTTGAGAAATTACTGTAGGGGTTTTGCCACGGTCATATCTCTTAATGATGTCCCACTTTTCTGAAATTGATAATGTTTTATGCTTACGTTTGGTTCCACTTGTGCTCGCCATCATATACCACACCAAATATACTGTACAGAACTCTTAACTACAGTATTTACACTTACATACAGTTACTTTGCACTTACATATACTTAAATACAATTACAGTTACATATTTACAATTACAATGCCACAGTACACAAAAACTGTTCAAATTTCACACACTAAATAAAAAGGAAGAAGCACTTGTACTGCATTATGCTACACGGAAATACCGATGCGTCAATCCTGTTGAGACAGGAAACGAAGGTTGTTGACCGCGTCGGACTACCGAGCGTGTCGGACTACCGCGAGTCAACTGTACTTCCATCCCGAAGGGTATGGGAAGCCCTCAAAGTAAGTGTTTTGGCCATAAGAATAAAATGGAGACAGATTTAAATGTATCAAAAGTAACAGATACTCAAACATAAATAATAATTTACAAAAATGTTTAACAGTTGTTGGAATGTAAACTATGGTGTTTGTAATTTTGGGAAGGTTAGATCTATCATAATGTTAAACCAGGGAAGGCTGTAAGTATGGTCTTATTCACATTTGATTGTAGGGCTCGGCTTTACTAGACTTGAGTATTTAAATGGCAATCTAATACAGTTATTTTATTTTTTTAATTAATCTTCAGCTTTTCAACAAAAACAAATGAAATGAAAACGTTTGAAATAGGCTAAGTAATACCATCGGGTGTTTATACTAATAAGTAGGTAGCAATGCAAGTAGTGTGAGTGAGATACTATAAATAAATGTAATATTATGATTTTATCTTTTATACAGTAACCTACTATTATTTCAAAAGTTTCAGGCCTGTACCGTGTCTTTTGACCGGTACATTTTGTAATTCATTTTCGGTTATGTGGCTGCCACAGATTGTGCTTATGCTTGTGTGCTTGTTACTTCCGTGGCCATTTGCTCAAACTTTGGTTTGTTCCGTCATTCCAACTCTCGGTTTGCCTGTTTGACATCTCTCTTTGTCGTTCTTCCTCTGTCACTGACCAACAGCTTTATGAGTGGCTAAAGATATCCTAAACTTCGGAGTTCTCTTGTAGTATTTTTAACCTCAGTCTGCCGCCGGTTGACCATTCTGCTACTGGGACTGTGCTGGCCTGGCCTGGGGCTTGTGATACGAGTCAAATTTCTTCGTCGCTGCTCACTTTCCACCTTTGGGATGCTCTCTTCTGTCCTCAGGTCATTCCTTTACTTTTTGTTCCCAGCGGCCAAGCTGGGGGTGTGACAGTGAACATATTACTCTGTTTTGGAAAACGTCTACTTGGCCTAGGACCATGTACTTTCAAGAACTCATTCAAAATCTATAATACACCACAGCCAAATTTTGAAAATATTATCTTCCTTTCCTTTTAAAAAATATAAACTTATTACTATATCTTTTATTGTTAAATAGGCCATATTTTTGAACAAAGTAAATTTATAAAATTGATTATCATATATTGTTAAGTTTTTGCTTTAGAAATTTATCTTCCTAATGTTAATTTTTTTACATATTTATTCATAGTTTTAAAATGATATTTTGGCACTGACAGTGTCTAATTTGTTATTTTTTATTTAGACTTAGTTGTTAAGTTTTGTATGTGTTAGTTATTTATTTTGTCTATCGCCTGTTATGTTAAGTCTGGATTTTTTATAAAGGCCGGTACAGTTCTATATTTTGTTTTTATTTCCTTAATTTTCAATTTCACCAACTTTTTTAAATTCTTATAATTCGGAGCTTCTAGGAATACCGGCTGATTTCCTAGCCTCTGTGGAATCATGGAATGTGGGCTAGATTGCCAGATGATATTTTGTTTGTTCACCTTCTAAATTTAAAGTTAAATTCTTCCATCTTGTTAATTTTTGGTTTTAGCCACTTTGCAATATTTTCCTCATTTTGGGCTTTTGAAATTGTCATTTAATATTTTTCTTACTTTGAATTTTGATATACAAGACTATCTGCAGACAGACGTTACTGTTCTATGTTGAAATGTTTAATATTTTGTCATTCTGATTATTGTTATTTGATTGTAATTATATCTTGTGTCCTTCTGCCTTGTTTTTAAATGCTTTGTGAAATAAATTTGTCTTGCTTCCGCCCAGCTACAGAGTTATGCTTTAACCCTCCGAGCGTCTCCTGTGAGCCTATTACTTTCTTGACTTGAGACATTCTCCGTTTCAACTCGACTTCCTTTTTCGTGGGGGATGGGTCTCAGGACGAGGCTGAAAGCAGAGCTGCAACAGGCGCAGCGAAAGACGGGGTTGGCACGCAAATCCCCTAGTATATAATAAAATTGACAATTTTTTATACAAAATTGTGAATGGATAATTCAAAAAGATAACACCTATAAGCAACAGACTCATGACCATGAACTTACGAAAATACACAACGCTAAACGCACATTCTCCATCAAATGCTTGGTAACTAATACATGTGACTTGCAGTTTGTTTTCAATTACAACAATAATTTTATGCATAATTGCACATGGTGTAATACCTCAGAGTTTTCAAAGTTTTCAGATGCACTATGACATAACAAACCCAGAATATGTAAGAGTCCTTCATGCAGTGATTTATAAATAATTGCCAAAATTAAATTTTTATGATTCTTGATTTTGGATGATGATTCTTCCAAAGTAAACAAGCAAGGTACACAATTAGTTTAGTAAGAAATTTTGTACAATAATGTCTAAAGTGAAACAGGATTCATATATTTGAATCACAATGTTTGCTTTATCATTTATTATTAAATTATACTTGCCATAGAGTTTTAACTATTTATGTAGCCATTTAAATATCTTGAAAGATGAATAGGTGATTTGTAGGATAATTAATTATTCATTTAATATTTTATTGGTAATTATTTAAGTAGAATGTACCAAGTCAACATTTTTTTCTATGGAATGAAAATGACCTACCTAAGAATAATGTATGCATTTTTAGGTATTGGAAACACAAAATTGTTATTATTTGGTTCCTGTATCTGTATGAAATAATTGCTCATTGCACACACGGCACAGCTAGTTGGTCATTATTGATGGTAGCGATAGGAAGATTGAACGCCTCTGCATAACAACCCACAAACCAGTTGCTCTCTGATTGGCTAAGTAGTCTGCTTATTGTTGTCTGCTTGTCTTTCCTTACCTTATAGAAGTAAAATTGTGCCAGGGTACATTCTATTACACATTTACCATGTTATGATATTCCCATACCTCAATATTTCTTAGTGATATCTCATTTTCTATTTGAGTGTTCTCTGATAAAGCTCCAAATAGAGGCAAAATGTCAAAACTTCCTGTGTGTATTTCTGTTTATCAATTGATTAGGAATGTGAAATATGTGTTAATACAAGGTAAGTTAGCTGAATTGTTCTTGCTTTAGTAAATAATTCAGCATTTTGTTATTCCAAACTACATTCATGTAATTCTACTTAATTTTGTATACTAAAATGTCATATGCATGTTTGTTAAAGCGCAAAGCCATAGAGCGTTTCTCAGCTGAGGTGAAGCGCCTCTGCCACACTGAGAAGCGTAAGGATTTTGTGTCTGAAGCATATCTCCTAACTCTAGGAAAATTCATTAACATGTTTGCTGTCCTAGATGAACTTAAGAATATGAAGTCTAGTGTCAAAAATGACTATTCTACTTATCGGAGGTAAGAACTTTTATTTGTGTTTCAGTTGTATTTAAGCTTAAATTTTCAGTTATACTTTAGGATAGAATTATGTATTTGCTTTTTGTTATATAAATAAATAAAGTCTGTATTTCAATTGTTCTTCAAATACAAGCTCTCTTTTACAAGACGACTCAAGACAACAAACTCAATATTAATAAAATGTACATAAATAGAGCTACACAAAATACCTTGGCAAGTCAGTAGTAGATAACTCTTACAAATGTGAAATTTATAAAAACTTTGTAAACTCTGTATGATGATAAACAAACTGAATTCATTCAAGCTCAATTTTTTTTATAAATTATATTTTAAACTGAATGTTCCACAGTCAATAAATGTTAAAGCAAACCTTTAAAATTACAGTAAAACCTCACTAACTCAACACCCTATAACTCGACAGTCTAGGTAACTCAACAGTTAACACGTTCGCTGCGGAGGTAGCCGATCGGCTCCCGGCCGGTGGTGGTTCGGGTGCGGCCGTAGCCTTTCGGCTACTCTCGGTCCTATTCGTTACATGTCGATTTTCAAACTGAAGTGACCGGCCCAGTTCTTTGTCTGTCGCAGCGTGGTAGATTTGTTCATGCCTTTATTCCGGTGTAACAGTTTAGGAGTTCGGTTACTGATAGTTATGTTATTAATTAATGATTGTAAATACATAGTGTTAGTGTTGTGTATCTGTAAAATAATGGCTGGGACCTCCAGAGACCCGGATTTAAATGTAAATATAGATGCAGATGATGTTGTTGAGTATTCAGAGTCAAGTTCTGGTGATGATTCGAGTGACCTTGATGCTGCCGATCTGGATGCTGAGCCTGGATCCTCGGAAAATTAAAGTGAGTCTGAAGATGACGATAACATTTTAAATCCTACTTGGAGACCTCATAATACTGTTGGTATGAGAGACATACCGTTTACTGGTCAAAATAGGTTATTAGTGCCTACACCTGGTGAAAATCGTCCTTTTGACTAGTTTATGCTTTTGTTCGACATTATACTCTTTAGAAAGGATTGTTGAATATACAAATGCTTATGCGTGGGTAGTTTTTGGCATGCACAGTCTAACACCGAAATCCCGAATAAATAAATGGAAGGAACTAACTGTTGAAGAACTAAAGATTTTTTTGGGCATTCTTATACACATGGGAACTGTAAGAGTCAATCGTTTTAACGATTACTCGAAAACAAGTCGCTACTTTAATTTTACATTTATTCGGGAGCAAATTAGTCGTGACCGATTTTTGAACATAATAAGATGTCTCCACTTTAGCAAACACTATAATACCAGAGCAGCAGATGACAGACTACATAGAGTAAGATTGTAAGGTACGTTTTTGTTTACGTTCGATGTCGTCTAAATATTTCGCACGTTTGCCAGCTAGGATAGTTGCAGCGGGCTGGGTATAATTCCAGGGGTCGGAGTTAAGGAATGGAGTCGAGGCGAACGGCTCAGTACGTTTGATCTCAAAAGATCATTCACGTGGTACAAGACCACCACTCATCATCACCTCTCGCCTCGGGGTAGGTTGGGACCGTGTGCGGAGGATATATGATGCTGGAAACGTCGATACTGTGTCCTAATGTCCTAAAACCCCAAGTCCCGCCTTTCACGGCAGTCCAAAGAAAAAAAAAAGGTGCCTACGGAACCCACCTACGCCTGGGGCTGTCCCGCCTTTCACGGCAGTTCAAAGCCAAGAAGGGAACCTACGTAACCTACCTACGCTTGGGCCGTCCCGCCTTTCACGGCAGTTCAAAGCCAAAAGGGGCCTACGTAACCTACCTACGCTTGGGCCGTCCCGCCTTTCACGGCAGTTCAAAGCCAAAAGGGAACCTACGTAACCTACCTACGCTTGGGCCGTCCCGCCTTTCACGGCAGTTCAAAGCCAAAAGGGGCCTACGTAACCTACCTACGCTTGGGCCGTCCCGCCTTTCACGGCAGTTCAAAGCCAAAAGGGAACCTACGTAACCTACCTACGCTTGGGCCGTCCCGCCTTTCACGGCAGTTCAAAGCCAAAAGGGAACCTACGTAACCTACCTACGCTTGGGCCGTCCCGCCTTTCACGGCAGTTCAAAGCCAAAAGGGAACCTACGTAACCTACCTACGCTTGGGCCGTCCCGCCTTTCACGGCAGTTCAAAGCCAAAAAGGGGCCTACGTAATACAACTCGAAAAATACTCGGGCCACTCGCCTCGTGAATGAAATGATTCAAAATAAAACAAAACTAAAACTTCTACTGGCAGAA
Organism: Stictocephala bisonia; assembly: GCA_035578905.1. Lineage (NCBI taxonomy): Eukaryota > Metazoa > Arthropoda > Insecta > Hemiptera > Membracidae > Stictocephala > Stictocephala bisonia. The sequence goes on along the minus strand of JAQJVL010003574.1, from coordinate 30,655 downwards.
TGGAACAACCAAAACTGTTGGCAATGATACACGGGTCAGGACCGCTTTTCACAGCAGTAACACTTAACCCCGATTAACTCGTCTCTGATAACTTAAACTTCTCCTCTCACATGCAAGTATGAAAACAAGCTACTATATGAGTGGCTTCAACAAGCTAATGCACAAAGCTAGCAGAAGGGCAAGCTGTAATACAGTATGTCGAGGCAGGCCCACTTACCTCGTAGAACTAGTTTCGCCGCTAACACTCGAGTCCAACTGGCTCTGCGGGTGTGGGCGGCTGGTTTTGTTCTTGCCGGCCTGGCGCCTCCAAGCGGTGCCTAAGTGTAGTAGGCGGCAGACGCGGGAGTTTCAAATGCCCTAACTCTCTGTCTTTTGAACTAATCTTCGTTCAACTTAAATTATTCTTTTTAAAACAAAAAAAAAACTACTCTTCATGTAGCAACCTTACACCCCCCACTTTGATCGGGGTAAAAAAACAAACAAAAAAAAGAATCGGACTTCCTGAAATCCAAACTTAATTCTTCGTAAATTAACTAAAATCTTCTCGCTTGAAGCAAATCATCATCTCTTCTTCTAACATAAAATAACCTCTGTAGTTTAAATAAAATCATAATGTACTTCGTTCTTCTAAAATAAAATCAAAATTCTTCGATAGAAATCAAAATCTCCCCATCGTTTAGCCATCACTTTGGGGGCAGATATTTCGCATTTATCCTCTTCATGACGCCATCTTCGCCATAGATGCGCACTCTTCTGGGATGCCTTCTCTGCCGCCTTCGTTTGACGACTCTAGGCGGTGGGTCAGACGGGCCTTGGTGATTCTTCTCGGACCGCCTCTCCTCGGACGCTTCCGTATTCAGTAAGGTTGCCCCTTCCTTACCCGTCTCTTCTTCGTCGAGCATTTCCCAATCATCCGGGGCAGCTAGGGAAAGGCAGGGCGAGGGGGGATCGCCGAAATCTGCTTTCTTCTCTTCTATGGTGGGAGCATCATCCTCGTCAGCTCCTAATCTGACAAAGGCGGTCGTCAGTTTGTTTACACATTCATCTTCGTTGCTTAACTCCTCCAAGGCTTCGTCGATTAACGTCAGCAATGTGTCGTCCTCGGGAATTCGTGAACTTTCTTCACAGGGGCTGTGGGTGTCAACCCGTCCTTCTGACACGGCTCCGGAAAACAGGTTAGGGCCTTCCTGGGTGTACCCTACTTCGGCCTCCTTTGTCAGCTGCTCCAACACTGGGTCCCAATGTACTTCCAGCTCCATGGGACTGTGGTCGGGGATGTTGATCGTGATGATGGAATTCGTTGGGGTTTCTACCCTAAAGGGTATCCCTCTTATCTCGGGAGCGAGGCAGTTACTGAGATTGTCGTTTTCCCACAATCTAAAGTTTTCGGTCCCAACTCTCCTGTTCCTCAAAATCTCCGCAACGCTTCGGCGAATCTGTTTGCCGCATAATCTCTTACTCCTCAGCTTTGCGTTTCTGGTCAACATTTCGGCGTAGGCGCACAAGAAAACTCCACAATCATACGGATTCTGTTGAAGCGGTAAGTCCAGAGGCGTCTTCAGCATTAGCCAAACGTTGTCCTTCGTTACCTTGCGTTTCCTCGCTTCATACTCGAGGTAGTCTTTTATGGCTTCAGCCTCATCTTCATGGTTCCACCCACAGGAGTCGTACGTGGCAATCGTTCCTCTTCTGTTGGAGACCACCAGCAACGCCCAGTGTCCTTGTGGTCCGTGGTTCGGTAAATGGATAGGAAACAACAATATCTCCTTGTCGAATATATTGCGCTCTCTTGTTCTTCGGTCTATGGCTGACAGTTTCTTGTTATTCCAGTCATCTAGAAAGAACGTATCGAACGCAAATACTGAGGGTAGTGAATGTGCGTAATAATAGTTTCTCCTCTCTACAATCCTCAGGAAGCTGTTTATGATCTCATCGTTCACCAAACCCTCAGGTGAGCTAAGGTCGGTAAACGAAGCGTCACTGAACGTGACTAATCTTCGGAGGGCCATCTCTGTTGTTGGACACACCAATGACCTGTTGAGAGAAAAAGGTGCAGTGAGGCATGCAAAGCAAGGCAAACAGAAAAAGGAGATGTTTAACCATCAGAGACTCGATTCGTGTAAAATGGCTTTAAGTCTTTGACATGGGCCGTGGAGGATTTACTACTACCCTCTTCTCGGATGAGATAGACGTTGTAGCCCTTCTTCCCTTCAACCACAAAGGGGCCCCCGTACTTTGGAGCTAACTTGCTAGCAAATGCGTTCGCTGCCGAAGATAGCAGGTGGTTTCTCTTGAGGACTCGGTCACCAATATTATACCTAATATCCCTTCGTCGAAGGTTATAAAATTTAGCTTGGGACTCGAATGCTTTCTTTAGATTCTCATGGCACCAGTCACGGATACGTTTAAACGCAGTCTCTCTATTACCTACTCCAGGTTCGTCAATCTCAAGAGTTGGTCCGAAAAGAGACTTTGGAGGTCTGAGCTCTCGTCCTAAGTTTATCATGGCCGGTGTAAACTGAGTCGAGTCGTGCACCGCCGTATTCATTGCAAACCTGAATCTTGAAAGATTTATATCCCAATCTCGATGATCGTGGTTAACAAACTGAGCTAACATTGTCCCTAAGACCTTGTTATATCGTTCGACGGGGTTTGACTGAGGGGAATAAGGGGCTGTAAACTGTATCTCTATTCCCCATTCAGCGGCGAGGTCTTGAAAGATTTTTGACGTAAACTGTTTACCGTTGTCTACTACGAGTATTTCTGGCGACCCGTATCTCAACAACAGGATCTCCTCAAATTGCGAGGATACGTTGTGGGCCGTTGCCGCACGTAGAGGAGCTAACTCCACCCATTTGCTGAAACAGTCTTGTAGGACTAGGATAAAAGTGTTTCCTTTTCTAGATCTAGGTAACGGTCCGATTAGATCTGCCGTTACGGAATACCATGGACCCTGGGGTCTTCTAAAACGCATTAGCCCTGCCGGTTTGTATTGCTCAATTTTATATTTCTGGCAAACATCACATGAACGTATGTATTGCCGAACATCTCGCCTCCAAGTGGGCCAGTAATATCTCTCAGCCACTCGCTTGGTCGTTTTTCTAAATCCAAAGTGCCCCGCCGTCGCTCTATCATGCGTTTCTTCCAAAACGGTTTTCCTCATTTGCTCGCTTACGCACGTTTTCCAGTCTAATGTCCGATCAGGCTGCTTGACAGTATTCCGAGGTGGTATATACTTAAGGAGTTTACCCTGCTGAATAGTATATCGGGGATATTTCTCAGGATTGGACGTTACTCTTCTCATCATGTAATCATACCACGGCATTCGGGTGATCTCCCTCGGGATATTCTTGGAGGAGGTTTCCTTGTGCTTAACTGTCAGGGTTCCAATAGGCATATGTTGTTCCTCCTTGGGTCTATTTGCGTCTCCGGCTGGATTCCTAGATAGGGCATCTGCTACCTTATTCAATGATCCCTTTCGGTACTTTATTGAGAAATCATACTGCTGCCGTTCTATTATGGTATTTACAGGCATGGGGTCTCTTGCCACTTCTACAAATTGTTCGGCCGACTTCAAATAATACGTAGTATTCACTTTAATAACCTTGACACCCTCGATCATATCCATCCCAAGTCTCAAGGAGGACGTTAGCGTGGGCACACATATCATTTTGAATTCATGATACTTCCCATCTATCTGGCCAACGAACTGGACGCCTTTAGTCGCTCGCATTTTCACTCCGTTTGCCATTTGAATGATCGTTGATTCCTGCGTTTGTCGTGCTCCATTATTGATTAGCCAACTGAACAAATGGTAATCTACCAAAGATATCATGGCTCCTGTATCAATAAGCGCATACATGACAGTACCCTGATAGGATATCGCCACATAAGGTCTAGTATCCTCACCTTTGGCAACAGCCTCGCAGTTCTTGGTAAACTGGCCTACATATTCAACCCACTTTGCCCATTCTTCGGAGGTCGTTCGTTTGGTCTCATGGATCTCAGGTGACCTCCTCCTCTCTGAGTCCACTTCTCGTTTCCCGCACTGCATGAACAATCTGTCGTTTTGACACTCGGTTTCTTACAAAAATAACATCTTAGTGACTTGGGTAGTCGGCAATTTCGAAATAAGTGACCTCTCCTTTCACAATTCCAGCACACAAAGTCTTCCATTGGATTCGGACCACCAGTTCTTGTTTTCGACTCCGGAGCTGGACCAGACCGCTGTGTGAATTTCCTCGGTTCCATTTTCTTTTGTCCCATCGGGTCTATACACGATTCTTGCTCATGACTAACTGGGTGCTGACGATGTCCTTGCCGTGGGTTCTGCGTTGTCTCCAGATCATCTGGGTCGTTATTATGGATGGTGTGACGAGCCTTGACGTCGTTTACCGGGGCGGCATCATACATTTTATTTCGTCGATCCCTGCTGTGGAATGCTGTTTCCGGGATCAAAGATTGAGCCGGTGAGGGAGGAGGACGATATAAGTTTGTCTCTCGGGTATACATCTCATAATGCTCGGCCATATTGACTAATTCATTAATGGTTCGAACATCTCCCCTTTTTACGATTAATTTGTATTTGGGATGCATGTTGGCATACAGGCGATCTAATTGTTCTGATGGGGACATTCTGCCTCTTCTTCGCATTATTGTGCTGAGCGCTACCACAAACGAACGAATGGGCTCGTTCACTCCCTGTGTTCTTCTTTTTATCTCGTCATCTAGGTTCAAATGATACCCAGCAGGTAAGAAGTTCAGTTCAAAGTCGGTTCTGAAGTCTTCGTACGTCATCCAAAACATCTTATTATTTCTATACCAAAGCAGAGCGTTTCTCCTCAGGAGTTCTGGCAGTGCTTTAATAATATCGGAGCCAGACACGTTGTATGACTCCATTAGTTCGTCCAGCCTTTCTAAGAATGATATAGGATCTCTTTCTCCATCGAAACTTAAATTCCATTTCCGAACTACTCCGCATATCTCAGCTGACCCAAAATTACGCTGTACAGTGTGCGGGTATTGCTGGGGCTGCTCCCTAGCCTCATCCTGTCGAATGGTATCTGCTCCGCTCCATCCTACTGTACCCGTCATCTGGGAATCGTGTCGTCTTGGCAGATTAGTGGACGCTCGGCAGCCGCTCTTTCTACTGGAACCAGTGCAATGTTCCTGTATCGTGGATGCAAAGTTCTCGAGACCTACGTTCTCCGTCCTCTCTTTTTGCGTCTGCATCTTCAAAGCTATAAGCTGCCTTCTAACGTCGTCGTCACTCGCCTCGGGATGCATATCTAATATTTCTCGAAAACTTGACTCTAGTCTAGTTTTATCCAAGTATCCTCCCTCGCTAAGGCGTTTCGTTTCTTCCAGATTAGACGTCACCACTCCACCTGTAGCACCTTCCAACAGGTCTGAATTTAGGCGGATAAATTTAACGAATTCTCTTCTCAGTTGATCTAATGTTTTCCCTTCACAGTCCAAACGGTACTTGGACATATCAGCTATTAACTGGGCTTTGGTCAAACGATAGACCCATCCTACCAATGGATCTAGTTCGGTAGGTGACGGAATTGAAGGGTCCGTGACAGTTCCTACTGTTAACCTGGGGACACTGGGTCGCTGCTCAGCAGGTTTCGTTTGTTGATCTGATCCTCCTCGTTCAGACACTCCTCTCTCGGTTTCCAACACCTTGCTATCCGTAGTCACGCCAGGTTTATTCACATCCCCTTTCTGGATTGGCGTTTCTTTCGTATTCTGGGATCCACCCTTCGGCAATACGTACATTCGACTACAAAAGTAGCTAAGAATTCTCCAGAAACTAATTGGTCTCAGCATCTCGAAATAATAAAGTCAGAACAGACAAAAGCTTTCGCAATCTAAATTGCTCTCTCCTTCGACTAGACCAAAATGATCGTGATCTATGATTCTCGTGGACTCGAATTGGGATGTAACTTATAATCCCCTCGTTAGTCAGCAACAAACTGACCGTCCTTATTTGTATGGGAAATAAAATGACTCGTCTTCGATGACATTAAACTCGTCCCTGTTCGGGCGCCATTTGTAAGGTACGTTTTTGTTTACGTTCGATGTCGTCTAAATATTTCGCACGTTTGCCAGCTAGGATAGTTGCAGCGGGCTGGGTATAATTCCAGGGGTCGGAGTTAAGGAATGGAGTCGAGGCGAACGGCTCAGTACGTTTGATCTCAAAAGATCATTCACGTGGTACAAGACCACCACTCATCATCACCTCTCGCCTCGGGGTAGGTTGGGACCGTGTGCGGAGGATATATGATGCTGGAAACGTCGATACTGTGTCCTAATGTCCTAAAACCCCAAGTCCCGCCTTTCACGGCAGTCCAAAGAAAAAAAAAGGTGCCTACGGAACCCACCTACGCCTGGGGCTGTCCCGCCTTTCACGGCAGTTCAAAGCCAAGAAGGGAACCTACGTAACCTACCTACGCTTGGGCCGTCCCGCCTTTCACGGCAGTTCAAAGCCAAAAGGGGCCTACGTAACCTACCTACGCTTGGGCCGTCCCGCCTTTCACGGCAGTTCAAAGCCAAAAGGGAACCTACGTAACCTACCTACGCTTGGGCCGTCCCGCCTTTCACGGCAGTTCAAAGCCAAAAGGGGCCTACGTAACCTACCTACGCTTGGGCCGTCCCGCCTTTCACGGCAGTTCAAAGCCAAAAGGGAACCTACGTAACCTACCTACGCTTGGGCCGTCCCGCCTTTCACGGCAGTTCAAAGCCAAAAGGGAACCTACGTAACCTACCTACGCTTGGGCCGTCCCGCCTTTCACGGCAGTTCAAAGCCAAAAAGGGGCCTACGTAATACAACTCGAAAAATACTCGGGCCACTCGCCTCGTGAATGAAATGATTCAAAATAAAACAAAACTAAAACTTCTACTGGCAGAATGGAACAACCAAAACTGTTGGCAATGATACACGGGTCAGGACCGCTTTTCACAGCAGTAACACTTAACCCCGATTAACTCGTCTCTGATAACTTAAACTTCTCCTCTCACATGCAAGTATGAAAACAAGCTACTATATGAGTGGCTTCAACAAGCTAATGCACAAAGCTAGCAGAAGGGCAAGCTGTAATACAGTATGTCGAGGCAGGCCCACTTACCTCGTAGAACTAGTTTCGCCGCTAACACTCGAGTCCAACTGGCACTGCGGGTGTGGGCGGCTGGTTTTGTTCTTGCCGGCCTGGCGCCTCCAAGCGGTGCCTAAGTGTAGTAGGCGGCAGACGCGGGAGTTTCAAATGCCCTAACTCTCTGTCTTTTGAACTAATCTTCGTTCAACTTAAATTATTCTTTTTAAAACAAAAAAAAAACTACTCTTCATGTAGCAACCTTACAAGATTACTAATAGATCATTTCAACACGAAAATGACCTCCATTTATTATTCAAGTCGAGAACTGTCCCTTGATGAAGGAATAATTTTGTGGAGAGGTCGACTTGTATTTCGGCAGTACATCAAAGGGAAGAGACACCAATACGGTATGAAGCTATATTCCCTGTGTGAACCTGGTGGTTTGTGTATTCCTTTCACCATTTATTCTGGAAAAGGAGGGGAACTAGGGGGGAAAGGGCATGCCACTCAAGTAGTCCGACATCTTATGCTAGGCAAGCTAAACAGAGGTCATGCACTGTATATGGATAATTATTATAATATTTTTGCACTTACTTCGGAATTATTGAAGAAACTAACATATTGCACAGCAACTCTGCGAAGTAACAGGCTGCATACACCTGACGAGGTAAATAATGCCAAACTAAAGAAAGGGGAAGTAATTGAGCGCTACGCAGAAGGAATTATGATAGGCAAGTGGCGAGATAAGCTCCAGGTGACATACATATCATCTGAATTCAAAAATGATGTGGCTGTTTCCATCAACAAACGAGGACAAAGTCAGGACAAGCCACTCCCTATAATTAAGTATAATGCCAACATGAAAGGCGTTGATCGGCACGATCAAATGCTTTCTTACTATCCAGTAGAGCACAAAAGCCTGCGATGGTACAAAAAAGTGTTTGTGCACATCACTCAAATGTTGATGATAAATGCATTCAAACTACACAAATTCGCCAACCCAAACAGTAAGAAATCCTTATACCAGTTTAGGCTTGATGTTTTGGACCATCTTTTGCCGCAGAAAGAAGTATCTCGTCTCCTTCCGGAACAAAGTAGTAACACCAGACATGTTTTATCGAAAATCCAAAAGAGATCTGCAGATGGGAAACAAATTCAACGAAGAAAGTGCCAACAATGCTCAAAGGAAGGGAAAAAAAATGTTTTCTTCATATATTTTTGTGTTCAGTGCCCAAACGGACCAGCTCTGTGTGCACTTCGTTGTTTTGACAAGTGGCACACCGGTTAGAAATAAAACAGTGTGTGGTGGTAGGAGGGATGTAAATATTTTGTAAATAGTAGTGTTTAGTAGTGTTTTATAAAACTTTAGAAACAGTTATGTTTTTATACAAATTTCTCAAAAAAGCTGTTCCTGATCTCAAAGTAGGATATTGGCTACTCACTTTTTGCAGCCATTTGAGGCCACTCATGCTAGTGCTTTGGAATATATGTATTGGTAAATTGATTTTTTATAATCATTTACTGTGTATAATAATAAACAGAGGAAAGTAAAGTGTTTTTTTCAGTGTGACCTCTTCACAGATGATGCAGGAACTGTGACGTCATATTATCAGCTGAAAAGCCTTAAAAATGATTTTTTTCTCAAAACTGTCTTATTTCATCAAAATAAAGTAAAAAATATTAAATAAAGATTTTAGCACCAGTTCAAGGTTATCCCCGTCACTTCAGCAGCAAACGTGTTAACAGATGATGTGATGCAAGTCTAGCTGGCTTTAGGATATGTGTATTTCGACTTTAGGACAGGCGAAACAAGCCTAAACTCGTTGGGTATTTGAGTTTTATTTGCAGATACAGTAACTAAATACATGTAAGTGGTCAATTTATGATGTTATTCAAATATATCGTTAATTTACTAAAATGCATTAAAAATACCAATGTTCTGGACAACTCTACAACCTCTCGGTTAAAAAACTGTTGAGTTAGTTAAGTTTTACTATAACATCTTAATTTTTCAGCAGATAATTCAATACCATACATATACACTAATATTGATTGATCCATACACCTACAGTGGCATTGACTAACACAACCACTTAAGGTACAGTGGTATTGACCCATATACAGAGGTATTTCCAAACAATGTGGTACTTTGAGGTAGGCTGTATCTGGTGAGGGCGTGCAGGCTAACAGAGACTACTGAAATGTGATGAGGAAACATTACCCTTATGACTTCCATGGATGGTTTGAATATTTGTTACTAAAGTATTGCTTTTGTATTGTAAATCATCATAAATGATTTATCAGATACTTACTTTGTATGCAAATGGAACAATTTTTTGTTCTCAAAAAAAATGCTTACAATATCTGGTTCTGTTAAGTTTCAAAAACTTATCAACAGGGGCCATTGTTTATAAAATTAGTTCAACAAATTTTAAATGTAGGTCTCAGTTATAGTAAGTTAGGAGCTCATTTCTTATATGGAAAAGAATTTACCTTGTCAGTTGTTAGTATGTTACTATTTGGCATTTGTTTTTTTATTTTTTTTTACAGAGCTGCTCAATTCCTTAAGGTGATGGTGGATTCTCATACTCTTCAAGAATCCCAGAACCTCTCAATGTTCCTGGCCACTCAGAATAAAATACGAGATACTGTTAAAGAGAACTTAGAAAAAATTCCAGGTTATGAGGATTTATTGTCTGACGTTGTTAATCTTGCTGTTCACATGTTTGAGAGCAAAATGTACCTTACTCCCAACGAGAAACACATGCTGGTAAAGGTGAGTTACTACTGTTGAAGGTGTGATGTCTAAGCCAGTCCAGGAGCATCTAATTAATAGTTTATTTGTGATAAGTTTTATGAAAATACGTTTTAAATAAAACAGTATCTTACACAGTTTATAGTAGACATTTACCTTCAAATTTATAAACGTCATAAACTTTTACTGCTAGTACTATTAGCTCCAGTGATATTCAATGTTTCAGGTAATACAAGTTTTAAAAATGCTTGTTTAATGGTATACCTTCATCTTCCTCTTCATATCTGACAGGAGGTAGTGTGCTAAGTTGAAGGGAAACTTATTCTGAGAGGGTCCTAACCTCTGAAATAGACTACCATATAATAAAAGCAGGATACAACAATAATAATAATTTTTATCTATCTCAGAAAAAATAGTACACATAACATTTACAAACAATATGAGAAAGCCACCACATGGGACAGACTGCGATACACCGCCAACACTGTGTGTCGCTCACTGCCACCGGTAAAGTCTAACTTCATACATGTTACACCATGCATACTTACATCCATATAAGAAACATTAAACTTATTACTAACATAACAGAGAACTCCATCATTCTGGTTCCTTCTCTTACTACTGCAGTAATGGTTGTACCCCTCCAACTCCTCTAAATATTGATCACCACTTTCTATCCAAGTTTCAGTTAAAACAAGAATATCTGGTCTAAACTGTGTTCCACTTAATATTGGTACTAATTCATCAAAATTCTTACTTTAACTTCAAACATTCAGATCTAATATACTAATATTGTTTGAAATAAGCAACTTATAATCTCTAACACATTCATCCATGTCCTCACATTCATCCATGTGCTGAACACTTGGCAACAATGTCCATCCCAAACTATCAGCTCCACCTCACTCATTCCTTTTGCAAGAAAAGTCACTTTTCTTACTGTTATATCTAATAACAATCATTGTAAGACAGTCTGGATATGTAATTTTAACACACACACATATATACAGTTTATATATATATATATATATATATATATATATATATATATATATATATATATATATATATTTGTAATATAGAAAACTTTACAATTGTTAATTTCTACAGTTATGGGTATAAAGAGAATTTTATTACAGTATGACCCCGTTTGTCCGAATCTCTTTTATCCGGATCATATTAGCGAGAATATTTTTTTTTGTTTTACGAGAATACAAAATGTGGTAAGCTGTTGATATATAAATGTTCTTAACAGTAGATATAGTCTGTGTCGACATCGCAAAACAAATATGGATTTCGTGTTGAATAAATAACAAAAATACAGTTTTGTACAGTACTGTATTGTTATGTTTGTACAGTACAGTACTGTATTTCGAGGAGCAACATATTTCCAAAAGATGTCAGCGTGTAAAACTGGTGAATTGAGAAAGAACGGGCTCAGTGTATTCACTCGTTGTTTCTGCGAATTACAGTGGCGGCAGAGAGGGTGGGGTATGGGATGGGTATCAATCCGCCCCTCCACTCCAAGGCAATGAGCATGTCCACCGGCTACGACAGACAGGTAGACAGCACAACACACGAGTCAATCAGTAGTGAGTGACAAAGCGTGCAACAGTGTTACGGTGCATAGTCTCTCGTTGGAGAAGGGAACATTGTTTTTGTTTAGTAGTTTTATGGTTGTTATTGTTTGTTGTTATTGATAGTTTACGTTATATTTTTAAAGAACTTTACCTACGTTGTTTTCTTGTGTTTTCGTTGTGTTGTGAAATGTCTTCAAAAGTTTCCATGGATAAAAAACATGAAGCCTTACATCGAATCGATAAAGGTGAGTCACTTAAAAAAATTGCAGAAGAATTCGACGTTGGTACATCTACAGTTTCAGACTAGAAAAAAAAGTCGAAAGAAATTGAAGACTTTTGTTTTAAAATGATATCAAAAGATAGCCTAGAGGGGAGGGAGACTATCAAAAAGGCTAAAAATGAACATTTGGATGATGCACTGTTTTTATGGTTCAGTGAACAACGAGAACGAGGCATGCCCGTATCAGGACCAATAGTGCAAGAAAAAGCGCTGTTGCTAAATAAAACTATGCCTAATGGAGACCCAACCTTTACAGCAAGCCTTGGTTGGCTTGATAGATGGCAAAACCGCCATGGCATATGCCAACTATCAGTCACTGGCGAGAGCTTGTCTAGTGATGTAATAGCTAGTGAAAAATATTAAGCTGTTTGAAAAGCTTATTTCAGACGAAAATTTTACGCCTGATCAAATTTACAATGCAGACGAAACAGGTCTGTATTATAGAATGCTGCCAAGTAAAACACTAGCTTCAAAACTTGATGATGCGGCACCTGGATATAAAAAGAGTAAAGATAGAGTGACAGTCATGGCTTACAGCAATGCTTCTGGAAAACATAAATTGCCACTTGTCTTAATTGGCAAATCAAAAAATCCCAGAGCCCTTAAAAATATTAATCATGACACTTTACCAGTCATTTACCGAGCAAAGAAAAGTGCGTGGATGGACTCCTTTATATTCAAAAGATGGGTTTTTGATAACTTTGTACCGAGTGTAACAAAGTTTCAGAAAGATAGCAACTTGCCTATGAAGGCCGTTTTACTAATTGACAAAGCCCCCTCACACCCTAGTGCAGATGAACTAAAAAGTGGTGGCATATGTGTTCAGTTCCTTCCTCCCAATGTTACACCGCTTCTTCAGCCGATGGACCAAGGAGTTTTGGAAAGCATAAAGAAAGTGTATAGACGCCAACTTCTAGGTCAACTTCTCGAAGTAGAAGGAGAGGATAGTGTGATACAGCTGCTGAAAACTATAAACATTAAAAAGGTTATCTATATGGTGGCATCATCATGTTACTAAAACATCATTGGTTAAGTCTTGGAAAAAACTGTGGCCTGGAGTGTGCGAGATTTGTAATGGTGAATCTGTCTCAGAGAAAAGTGAAGACTGTAGCCCTACTGAACTGATCCAGATGATTGAAAAATTGATGGCTGCACTAGTGTAGATCTGGAAGACGTGAATGGCTAGCTTCAGGCAGACAATATGATTGGTGTGATGACAGATGAAGAAATAATATCAGTAGCGTGTTCTACAGGTTTAACTGAGGACAGTGACAATGATTCTCTGGATGAAGAACCGGAAGAGATTATGACTCATGCATATGCCACCGCACAATTAGATCGGCTGATGGTGTATTTTGAGTGGCAGTCGGATACTTCGTCAGAGGAAATGTTGGCCTTGAAGCGGTTGCATGATCGTACTTCCCGGAAGCAGTGCACTAAAGTTAAACAAAAGAAAGTGACTGAATTTTTTCAAAAGCAATAAAATACTTTATTAAAGATATTAGCGAGTACTGCAATTATATAATATGTATAAAATATTACTTTCATTGTTGTAATAGTATAATCTGTTCTCTTTCTATTAATATTACCAGTAAATAAATTTCTATTAGATTAGAAATAGTGTTTGTATTTATATCCGGTTTATCCAGATTTTTGCCTATCCGGATCACTTCCGGTCCCAATTAATCCGGATAAACGAGATTATTCTGTATTTAGGTTTGTTATACTTTACAAAATATACTTAATTTTTATTTATTTGTAAGGCACAGATCGTCAAGATATGGCCGAAGATGGATTTCGAGTGAAGGAGATGAGTGGGGGAGGGCTGTTCTGGTAATTTTCTTCTAAAGAACGGGGTTCTCGGCTAATTCTTCACTTTGTTGATCCCATTAGGAGTCACCCAGTTTAGGCCTGCTGGATTTCTGCGTGATTATTAATTTAATTCTTTTTTTTTTTTTTGTTTTTTTAACTTTTCCAAATTGGCCAAAACCTTCCAAATTTCTTTTGTTAAGCGAGGCTCCATAAGTAGTTTTAAGTTTTGTCTTTGTAATTTTTGTAGTGATGTATATATTTATATGTTATTATTTATTTAGAAGTTTATGCCATGCGTTATTTTTGTTGTATATGTATTCTTGTTATACATTTTTCAGAGCTCTATATTTATATATTTATAAAAAAATGTTATTAGGCCTAATCTATTTTTTGATATAGCTTACGTTTTATTGATACTTTGTACTGTTTATATTTGTTGATCTTGTTTTCTTTATTTATTTATTTATTTGCCTTGAGGCCAACATATATTTATAAATTTTCTGTAACATTTGATAAATATCGTAACTTCACAAACGGTCAACAGCCGTTTTGTCCGTAAATGTTAAAATTCTTTTGTAATTTAATAATTTTTTTTAATACTTTTGAATTTAATTGTTTTTTTAATTTTCATTGTAATAACAATATTTTTGCCATTCAACTTGTGTTTTTTTTTTGTTCTGTGTCGTGCTCCTGAGTCCGGTGCCTTCGTACCCACCCTCGGTGGGTCCAGCAATGTTTTGATAGTACGAGGGTGGGTTGCATATTTCAATAAAATAGGAACAAATCACTTATTTAATATTATTGACTATCAACACCTCTGCAGATAACTCAAAGACAATTAGTTAAAGAAAATCAATTCAATTTCCAGATTAGCATTATCAAAAATATATTGATTTTGAAACCCCTTCTAAGTATGAGGTGTCTGAAAAGAAAAGACAGTTTTACAACAACAATACCATAGCCTGCACTCGATACATGTGTTCGCACCTTAAACTATCTCTGTTTGTAGTTTCAACTGTTGTTCAAAGCACATCTTATCATCACAGAAGTGCTTATAGGAACTTTGAAAAAGGAACATTACACCAGAGAAATCAGCTATTCCTCGACAAGTTTATTGCATTGTCATCATATTCTGATTGTTTACCACTCCATTGAGCTGCCTATTTTGTGTTTGTGATAGACATCTGTCCATCCTTTACTGAACTGAATTAGTCACCTTCATATCCTTCACAGTAAATTTGTGAAATCTGTTGATGAATTTCAGTTGCCTTAATGGTTCTTCCATCAAAAAACTACTTACAGAATGAAGCAAATAGTTGGTGAGTTCATGGATTGTTTAAACAAATTGAAGTGTCGCCATGAATGACAAACGGACTAACTAATAAACTGTAATGGCGTCAGCACAGAGCTAATACTCTTACTCCCATGGCCATTTGTATCAACTTGATTTTTAGCCACACCAACATAGCTCCTCTATCTTGATTGGTCCTCTGCATCATCTTCTGCGGCTTCTACTTTCTCCATATCACCTTTCACTAGGTTCCACCATCTCTGCTTTGGTCGCAGGGAGACCCCTCCCTTCAGGATTACTTTTCAACACGCTCTTCAATTTCAAAATATCTTTATTCATTAATATATACACTCAATACATCAAATTGTGTCATTACGTATACTAATCTATAGACAACAACTAACAAGCATTGTATTAATGTAAATAATGACATGATTTTTGGACTACTCAGAAGACTATCAAAATCATAAAATTAAATTTCCACAGTTGAGTAGGAATATATGTAAATCAAATAGTTTTTAAGTTTTATTTTAAAAGTGTTATTTGACTCTTCATGTTTAATCTAAGTTTTGCAAAATGTTAGCCCAGTTCAACTTTCTTTTTTTGCAAGCTTTAGGTTGTGGTGTTGAGTCTTCACAAAGGCTCTACCCCTTGTATTGTAATTATGCTTTTTTTAGATGCTCATGTCTTCAGTTGGCATTGTTATCTTCTCAATACATATCATGCTCATTGGGTTCTTGTACACTTTATTTTGCCAATTATGTGTGTGGTATTGTAAAGGTCTTTTATTCCTCTATTATGCTTCCTTCTCAATACCCTTTGTTCTAATATTGCTCCTAGATTTTTCAAAGGACTTTGTCTTAAAAAAACCCAAAAGCTCTTTCCTGTTTAGTCTCCATTTGTCAGATCCATTTAGCAATACTGAGCAAGTTATTGTTTTATAAATTATAATTTTTTGTTTTGTGGGGCAAGTGTTCTGAGAAACGTATGCTATTGCATGTATACAAACATCTATTTGCTGAATTTAGCCTATTTTTTATCTCTGGTTTTTCTGTATTTTAATTTGATATAATTATTACTCCTAGCTATTTAAATTGTCAAAGTTGCTGGAACATGCTAGGTGAAGATACCTTTGAGGGAGAAATAAATTTTCGAGCACGAAGCAAATAAACTAGAGAAAGTAAAGTGCATGTGCGGAGTGCTGACAGTCATATTCGATCCTTTAATTAAATGGTCCTTTCTGTACTTGTTTTGTAACTATAAAACTCATTACTCAATATTACTTCAATTAATAAATGCAAATAAAAACAAAATAAATGTAACCAATCCATTTGAGCCAGTTTATCTTAGCTATCCTGATGATGATAACAACATTAATGAGACACATTTATTTATCGCAAGTAAAATGGTCAGTGCTTGAAAGGGTAAGAGATGCGGTGGAAAAAATCAGCGATATCTCACTTTAACTATCTGACTCATAAATATTAGTAACTAATCAATTAATTATGTTGTAATATTCATGAAATTGTTAAATATATGGTGTTATCTGATAAGATTTCTGTTCATAGTAATTACAAATGATTTATATTACTCTTTTAGGTGATGGGCTTTGGATTGTTTCTGATGGATAATGAGCTTTGCAACATCAATAAGTTGGATCAAAAGAAAAAGCTGAATCTGTGCAAGATAGATAGAATATTTAAGGTAAAAACATATAATATTGTTACAGGTTATGTTATAAAGTACTAGTGCAGTAAGTAATGTATATAAAGTTTAGTGCTTCAGCTAACTCACCTGAGAAGATAAGCTACGTGTCTTCTTCCGTGTTTCTCTTCAGTTTCCAAGAAAGGTGGTTGTGGCATCGAAAATTTATTATGTCCTGTGTCTTTATTATATATTTTATATATTTTTAGTGTAAGAGTCTGTTATTATCCATATTACCCATATAATAGCTAATGAAACAATTAGTGCCAATACTAGACTTACTGATTAAACCATATTTATGGGGGAGTGCGATGCAGCAATATTTGTTCAATTCGATGCAGCGATGCGATTATAAGAATTTCAATTTGATGCAACACAATTCTGTGCGCACATAAAGAATTTATCGATTTTATTAAGTTTTAAAAGCTGTTGAATAACAATAATACATTTTATTACAGGTACCGTATCTTGCTAGTACAAAGAAAGATAATTTAAAAAATACTTTTTTGTTCATATAAATGTTAGCTAGTTGCCCTTGAATACGGTAGTTATATTCAAAGGTAAGACCTGGAACCAAGTATTTGAATTAGCTGCTAGGGAGTTGAACATTATTAAAATCTGGTTTAATGAAAATATTTTAACAACAAATTTATCTAAAACCAAAATTTTACCAATCGCCCTGCGGCCAGTGACCGAGCCACCAGCAGAGCTTCAATTGGTGCTGCACTCTTGTAGTAATGGTGCAGGTTAAACAGATTGTGTTTGCCAGCCCATTGAGAAAGTAGACCAGTACAAGTATCTAGGTATAATTATTGATACTAGGCTTAGATGGGAATCTCACATTAACTGTTTAAAAATTAAACTTAGGAAATTGATGTATGCTTTTAAGAACTTGAGTCAAATATTGAATTATAATGAATTAAAAATGGTTTATTATGCACATGTTCAATCTCATCTCCTGTACAGCATTATTTCTTAGGAGGAGCCATCAATACTGTTTTAGAATCTTTAAACGTCATATAAATCTATTATTAAATCAGCTTAAATTAAAATAAACAGTATCCTTCTTCGCTCTTATTTACGGAGTCAGATTTACTAACTATTAGGCAATTATTTATAAGAACTTTGCTGGTCTACACCTACACACATAAAGAAGTCTTTCTTACCACTATCAACCACGGCTACCAGACAAGGAGCGCAAGGGGTGGTAGGGGTGTGCGGGTCCCAGTAATTGAAAGGGCGATCAACTTGACCAATGCATATTATATCACCAATACTGTCTACAGGCATTTGCCCCCAATGATAGGGGACCTGCAGGATGAACTGGTTAGCGTATTCAAGCAACTGCTTACAACTTGGCTACAAATGGTTGGCTCCGACTGCGCTGATTCACTCCTTACACCCATTTACTGTGACTAAACTTGTAACTCTTTCTAAATTTGATATTTAATTGACTAAAATTGATATTTGGTAGATTGTCTCCTTTATGATTTTTATTTAAACTCATGCTCCATATTATTTTCTTATTTTATATAGTCTAAACGCAAATTAGTGTCTAGTTATGTTGTGTATCAAATTTACTCTATTTAGTTATGTTAGTATTTTGTTGTTTTTTAATGGAATGTTCATTTATATTTTCAAATTTTATTTATTACATGTTTCTAATTTTATCGGCTGGTAATTCTGTATATAGTTAATATTTAGGATAGAACTCGTAGGCACGCACAGACCATGAGCCCATGTGCCTACTATTTCAATAACATTTGTATTTTGTTAAATTATGTACCGCCTTTCAGAGATATAAATTTTGATTTGAATTAGTTAATGTTATATGTATGTAACAAAAATTTAAAAATTAACTATATCAAAGTAAGAAGGTCAATTAAAAACAATACAAAGAATGTAAGGTGAAGAGATTCACAAAATGCAGTAGGCAGTGTGATTTATTTTCTTAAAGCACAATAAATCATAATTATTTTGAAATAAAATTTTTAGGGCTTAATACATTGTGTTAAGTAATTATTGACAAATATAAGAAAAGTTAGTAATAAAGAAAGTTGATGGCTCTGTATTAAATTCATAAATTTAAATGCCAGTAGTTGTACTTTGCTGTTTGTTGTGGGAGTTCAACATTTTTTGTTTGCTGTTGTTGCTGTTAAGTTTGCTGTTCAAAATTATCAAAATTTAATTTGTTACAGTTAAAATAATATATTTCACAGGCAAAGAGAAGAATGTATAAAATAATGGAAAACAACTTAATTATTGTTATTCACCATCATTGTTGGAAAATGATGATAGCCATATAACTGATTACTTTTTAACTTACATAAATAATCTTTTGAGTGCAAAAATAATCTTGAGTAAAGTATTTTAGAACATAGTACCAACAGACTAAATCAAACTCAATGAACTGTTGATGGATTTTTGTTAAAAATGCGAAAAGTTAGAATTTATAAAAGGAAACAAGATATTACTGCTCTTTGATTGGGAAATGCTTTGTTAAAAGGACGGACTCAGAGGCAACATATCCTATCAGACAGGAAGTGATAACAAAAGTCATGATAATAAATGAACTGGCGTTATTTGCAATATTCAACTGTTATCAGAAATATTTGAAAATAGAAGAACCTAATTTATTTCAGTATTCCAATTAAATACGCAACAATTTGTATCAATTATTTATCAAATACGGATCCCAAAATTGAATTGCATTGACTTTTCGATGCATCGCACGCCCCTAAATATTTTTCTTCTTTAAGTTAAAGGTATGAAAAGATAAATTCTTTTTGGGATGCAAAATTTATTCATTAAGTGAAGTTAAAACTGATATAATTTGAGAATTCAATATTGAACTTTACACTTTGCCACCACACCTGCAATCTGGAAATAGTATAAAATTCATTCATACAAATATAGTTGAAATTTATTAGGAATTGAATAGGAAAATAATAGGATTACTATAAATTGTAATTACTGTGGTCTCATAATTTGGTGATTTGCAGAATTGAAAAAGTACCTAGTGGCATAGAAATACCTTGTCCATCATGTGTTAAGTAAGATTACGTTCTTTAGTGTGTTTGGCAATTTCACTTCTAATCTTTTCTGTTTGAATAGCTATATGAAAACTAGAAAATTATTTGATTAATGTGCAATTATCTGTCTTAGAATCTAGAAGTTGTACCATTGTTTGGTGACATGCAAATTGCTCCTTTCAATTATATCAAGCGGAGCAAGCACTTTGAGCCGGGTAAATGGCCATTGAGCAGCTCAACCAGTATCAGCCCACAGGCAGACCTGATGGTACATCTACCACGGATTCGTGAAGACCACGTCAAGTATATCAGTGAGCTGGCACGCTACAGTAACGAGGTAATCAGTCCAAATGTGTTTAAGGCATGTGCCTAATGTATACATTCATACATAAGACTAAAATCACAAAATAATATGCTACTATGAACTATAAAATTACTAAAATTGTCGTTATTGTTGGTATTATTGTCAGACAGGTGTTTTACAGATATCAGTCTTGGGGCCTTTGGAACACTTGGGGCTAGGTACTGCAATTCACTGTGTGACAAGTCATTGGATTTAAGTCACTTTGCATTTGCCACAGTTATCTGAAATGAGGACTGGATGTACACAAATAAAGCCTTGTAGATGAAATTTCTTTCATGGATGGTGCAAAAGTTTCAGGAACTATGTGAAATGGAGGCGCATGTAGAACTTAATTTATCAACCAACAATTTAGCTTGTTGTTTTAAGCCTGGCTTAATTTTTTTATCAATTGTTCCATTACAACACTGCTTCAGTGATCTAATAGTTTCAGATTATACTTTTCACTCAAGAGATCCATTTGTTTGCCTTTTCTTTTGAGTATGTGATGCAGTGATCAGATTTGCTACTATTGCAAACAACCTGAATATGTGTGATAATGATTACGGCAGGTTTCTAAGGATGCTGAAAGCAGCATTCTTGGCGTGTGGCTAAACTCATACTCAGCTAGTTTAGCCCCAATCTTTGGACCTCAGGGCTGTTTTGGGCACTTCTTGAGAGTTTGAACTGGTTGGTGTCATTAACAATGTGGTAATATGGGGTAAATATGTAGTAAGTGCTGTAATTAAGCATGTAACAGATGTAAGAATAAGAATGTAAAGGTTACATAAAGGTTTTCCATGCGTGCTTATTTTAAAATTAATTGTAGGTAACTACAACATACAAGGAGACACGTACTGATGCTGAAAACAAGGACACAGCAGATTTAGCGCTCAGAGGCCTCCAACTACTATCTGAGTGGAGCAGTGTGGTCACAGAACTCTACTCTTGGAAACTGCTGCACCCCACAGATCACCACCAGAACAATGAGTGTCCCCAAGAGGCTGAGGAGTACGAGAGGGTATGATAGTTTTCAATATCGGGACTGTTTTATTCTTCACTGACTAAATGACATTGTGATATGCTCCTTATATCATCAATATACATATTAACGAATGTATGTGTGTTTATCCTTTATGCATTAATATACCACTCATCGGATAGCCATGAAACTTTAGGACGTTGTATAGTTCACTCTCAGGAAGGTTTCTAGCATTGTTTCATTCAATTCTGTCTCTAGGGCTCCGCCCCACTGGCCTTTAAAGTTTTAGTGTTGTTCTTATGGAGTTATTTTATTAATCGTCAGCTGTTAAAAAACAAATGAAATGAAAACACTTTTGAAACATACTCTAGTGGGGTATCAGGTTAAAAGGTATTTTTCTATTGATTCCTAATATGCCATCAGATTTTAGGAAATACTATGTTTATGGTCTCCACTGCCCCAAAAACAAAAATTAATTGTGATACAAGTGTCCCAGTAAGGCCACAGGCCGAGCCTCCACTTAGGGCCTATAACAATGTGTCCTGGTGAGGCCACGGCCTTTCCCAAGGTGAGGCCGCAGGCCGAGCTTCGCTTCAAAGCATAGCAAGTTCACTAACACCAGAGTAGTAGTAACATACACAAAAGAATCACATAATCACACAAATTTTCAGTACCACTGGCACTTTCTTCAGGTGAGTAGAGAAGAGAGAGAGAGAGCCAGTTAAGTTTGCTGAAATCCTATATCTCCAACATAAATAAAATAAAACATTACTGTTTACATGTTAATCCTGTATCAAGGCACGGGTAAACAGATAGTTTATAATAATGATATACGCTTAAATTTAAAGTGTAATACTAATAATTCCATCAAAATTGAATTTGGTACTTCAATACAAATAAAAAAGGGTATTAATTATGGTGAAAATAATATTTTTAAACATTTTTATATCATTAGAAGGGGGGACACCCCTGCACGCTTCGCCTGCCAACCCCGATCCGCTGCACTCGATACACCTCAGCCCTCAGTCTTGGCATGTGACTTTGATTACAAATAATAGTAGATTATCTGTATAACGTAAAATCACAATATTAGATTTATTTACAGCATCTCACTCACACTACTTGCATTGCTAGTTATTTATTAGTATAAATACCCTTTGTTTTTGTTCAACAGCTGAAGATTAATGCATTAGTAGGATAATGTCAAACATGCAAAATAAACACGTTTATTAATTTACAAAACAGCTGTTATTAATTTACTAAAATCAACCCAATGTTATTCTTATGAAAATAAGGAAATGTTGAGGGGCTGTTTGTTCTCTTTAGGAATGGAATTTCGAACAATCCTGTCTTAGTGGATCGTTTCGATACTAAAGCTAATGTCCTCCAAAATTTCATGTAAATCGGTTCGATGTGTTTGGAGATTTCAAGATGAGTGAGTCAGTCAGTGGTATTTGGCTTGTATATATATTATATATATAAATATATTATATTTAAAAGCCTTACAAATTAAGGTTGTTTATGTAGTTGATAGTCATTAAATTAATTATATGAGTGTGATTAAAATGTGTGTTAAAAAGGTTGTAGAAAGTCAAGGGTCAAAAGATAATTTCAAAATAATGTTTGTAAGGCTATATTCAATGCCATAGCTCTTTGCAAACTCTTTTGCATACACACATTGTAAACATGTCTAATATCAGGTAATGAAATTCATGGTTTCAATAATTTTATATTGTTGGTTGCATAGTTAGTGTCTTAAAAAAAAAAAAATAAATTATTACATTTACAGAGTACTTTGCTCCTTTCAATAGATTGTCATTCCATTAATACAGATGACAAATTGTACAGATACTAGAATTATTGATAGGTGTTATGCATCAAAAACCCTAAAACAGTTGGAATGCTACACTCTCATTCATACACAAACATGCTTGTGTGCACGCACAAAATTCTTACACATTCTTGCCTAAGTTAAACAAACTCAAAGATAATTTTGAGGATGTACCTGTATATATTTAGCACAAAATTCATGGGTTTATGTAGTTCTTTAGGTATTTTCATCTGAGTATTTACAAAGGGTAACAAGATTGCATAAAATATTGAAAACATTGTTCTAATATAAAATAAATATTTAATAACATTTATTTGCTTGAAAAGAATTTTGTAAAACTTAATGAGCCGCCTGTCATGTTATTTAAAATCACAATAAATTCATTGTTAAGAAGTTTATTGTATCATGGTCCTATGATTGAATAGGACTGTTTCTAGTATGTAATTTTATTTTATAGCTAAGAGTGATCTCTTTAAAACGTGTCTATGTATCTCATATTGGCATAAAGCAGTTGTTGCATTTTCATAACAATGTTTTAAAGTATCAATCAGTAAAGTTATTTTTATTATTATTTGGCATTATAAACTGTTTCCCAAACAACTGTTTTGTTCAGGCTACCCGTTATAATTACACAGAAGAAGAAAAGTTTGCTCTGATCGAGGTGATAGCGATGATTAAGGGATTACAGGTGCTGATGGCACGCATGGAGACAGTTTTCACTGATGCCATTCGCCGCAATATCTATGCTGAACTGCAGGACTTTGTACAACTTGCCCTGCGAGATCCACTCCGGAAGGCCATTAAAAATAAGAAAGATCTCATTCGAAGGTAAGTTGAAGAGTAGTTGGGCTAGCCATCTGGTTATCATTACCTGTCAACAGCATTGCAGTAATATATCTACTCTTCAGTTTTATTGAAGTTAATTTTTTAATAATGCTTCTGAATACATAAAATTTATCTTTATTTGTCATAAAAATATTCATAATACTGCCATAAGCAAAGTAAAAACAAAAGATACAATAAGAAGGTAGGTCACGTTTCCATTATTTATACCTTGATATTTTTATCTCCAAGCTATTGCTATCTTATAAAACTAGTGATAATTTAACATGTAACTAACGACATACATACTATACATTTACTAGTATCAAAATAATAAATATACAGTCATTGTTCACAAAATTAAGGATAAGTTTTGACAATTAACAAAAATTCTATTTTTGTTTAATATACCTTACACTATTTTATAGGGAACTAAAAGTATTTTCATCTTGATAAAATACCCCTAAGGGGTAGAAACCACCCTTAAAATATGGTTCCATAAGGATAACATTGGGTTGATTTTAGTAAATTAATAACAGCTGTTTTGTAAATAAATAAACTTATTTATTTTGTATATTTGACATTTAGCCCCTATCTCTATCTCTACTAACTCTGACAAGATTGCACTACTTTGCTTTTTCTTAAAGGAGACTTCAGGGTTTTCTAGACAGTAAAACTTTGTTATAATATATGAGGACGGCAGTAGGCTGAGCTTTTATATTGATATGATGGTTTAACCGTATAGGGAAGAGTAGGAAAGCTTAAAGAACTTTCCCTTAGCAAAGCAAGGGCTTTCGGCTAGTTGTTAATAAATGTTAGTCAAATGTTATATATTTTGTGACATACCAATCAATGCGATGGTTATTATGTATTCATGACATTTCCTTACAGTAAATTATTTCTAGCTTTTACTCAAAGACTCATAAAAAAATCATGGTGATCAATGTAGTGATTTCTGAAATCTAATGTTATTGAAAATGAAATTGTTTTGAATTAATTCTGACATTCAATTGTGCAGCATCATTATGTCTGTGAGAGAAACATGTGCAGACTGGCAGCGAGGTGTAGAACCGTCAGCAGACCCAGCTCTCCGTGGGAAAAAAGACCCAGACCAAGGCTTTGGTATTAAAGTACCGCGAAGAAATGTGGGTAGGTAAACAATTTTAAAAATTTACTATATAATTTTGGCTGGCAAGTCAAGTAAAATGCCATTTTTGTATTTTGTCGTAATTTGTGATTTAAAAATTAACTTATCATGAATTGCCGCTCAAAATTGTGTATGTTTCAATGCTATATGAATTACTATTATGTTCATAAAATCCCCATAAGATTGCTAGAACATTTGCTTTGATGTATAATTAACAATATGACTCATGACAGTTATCAAAAGGCGTAATTTTTTGTTTATGTTACTTAATTATAGTAAAATTATATTATTCTCGTTTAGTTGTATTTTATATATATATATATATATATATATATATATATATATATATATAATAAAGGTATAATATAAAATAACAATTGAGCACCCTTAAACATTTTATTAAATTAACACCGACCGGTTTTGGCAACTATGCCATCTTCATAGGTGTTTACTTTCTAAACTGTTACATAACAAATAAAATAAAATAAAGAATTATTTTAAAGAAAACATATGTTAAATCGGTAAATATTTGTGATTCGGTGGTTAGTTGTCATTGTGTGTGTTGTTTCTTATATGTATAATTGTTTCGAATATTGGGTTTATTTTTTGTATTAACATGGTGTTGATTAAATTTTTGGGATTTTCTTGGTAGTGTTTATAAATTTCAAGTTCTTCTTGAGAGTCTAGTCTTTTGCTTTTTGAACTGAATTTTAGAATTTTCATGTTGGTTTTCATTTTTGTGTAGTTGTGATTATTGTTTAGTAAGTGTTCTGCAAAAGAAGATTTCATTGAAGTTCTGTTTTTTGACTTTAGAGCTTGTATGGGTTCATTAAATCTACGTTTAAATGATCGTCCTGTTTGTCCAATATAATAGTTTGGGCAGTCTGAACATTAAATTTTGTAAATTCCTGATTTGTCAAATATTTCTTGGTTTTATGTAATTTTGAGGTGGATTTCTTTTGTATTAGGTTAAATGCATTGTTATTTGTTTTAAAATCAATTTTGAATTTGTCTTTTTTAAAGGTTTTTTTAATTGCTTTATTAAGTATTGTGTTGTGGGGAACACAGATGAATGCTCTATTTTCTGGTTCTTCTTGAGAAATGTTTCTGTTTTTTATTTTATGTAATATATATCCTTAATCTGTTTCTTATTTGTTTGTCATTTATACATTATAAATGAATTAACTTTGCCTATATTTCAGACATGCTTAATATTGTAATTTTATTATTATTGATATGTATGTATTAACCTCTTAACTGCCAAATAAAAAAATTACAAATTTTTCTGATTGATTTTTTTAACGTGTAGAAGCAAATTTACCAGGATAAAAATGTTTTTAATATATTTTGATTTTATTATTTATAAAATATAATATTTTTGTTTGTGAATATGCAACCTATTTTTTTTAACTTTCCATAAAAATAATACAGCTAAAATTATATAGCCTAAGTTAGTAAAACTAAACTGAAACTACAAAAATAATATATAATTCAACAGGATTAGTAGAGAGAAAATTGCTAAAATGGGATGCAAAGTCACAAAATGGCTGACAGAACATACCCACATAGGAGGCATGATGTATAGTGCTGCTACCTAGCAGAAAGCCTAAAAATTAATTATACCTACTTACTCTTACTTACTCCTGTGGTAACTCAAATCCAAGGTGATTTTTTGCCTCGACAACAAGTTGCCTCCACAGTCCTCTATCCTCTGCCATCTCGATGTCTCCACCAAGACTTCTCACATCCTGTTCCACTTGGTCATCCAATCTTATTTTTTGTCATCCTAGAGGTCGCCTTCCTGCAGGTTTCCCCATCTATACCCTTCTTATCATTTTTCTTCTTCCCTTCTCCTCACATGACCAAGCCATCTTATTCTTCTGTTTCTAACCACCGCCACAATATCAGGTCTCTTGTACAGTTCTCTAAACTCTCTGTTTTTTTTCATTCTCCACACTCCTGATACATAGGTAGGTCCATATATTCTTAAAATTTTGTTTTCAAATGTAATCAATTTTTTTTACATACATTGTTAGGGTCCACACCTCAGATCCAGACAATAAAACATGTTGTACAATAGCTATATACATTCTTTTATGTATCCATTTGCTCCAGTAGTATCTATTTGCTGCACTAATTCTGACTTGTATTTCCTCTTCCATTTTATTTTGGCTAGTCAGAGTAACTCCCAGATACTTGAACTCTTCAGTGGCTAAAAATTTGTAATCCATTACGTCCAGTGTTGAGTTGATTGGCTCTGCCTGTCTATAGAAATAATACAGATTTAAATTACCTTTTTTCTGTCTTAACAGTTCTTCAATTATATTACTGCTGTTTGACGTTATTGTATTCATTGAAGAACTGTAATATAATTGTAGTATAATTGAAGAACTGTTAAGACAGAAAAAAGGTAATTTAAACCTGTATTATTTCTATAATATAACAGTTCTGGAGGCTAATAAAACAAAATGAATAAATCTGCCTGTCTCCTTATCTTCATATATTTAGTTTTTTCTTCATTCACTTGAAGACCTACTGTGTTGGCTTCTTTTAACAGGACACCTGCTAGCGTTTTTAGATCACTTTTATTATCAGCTTCTAATGCAACATCATCAGCAAACGCTAAAATATTGATTATACCTTCAATGTTTGCGCCTATTTGTACCGATTTTGTCACTTTCAGTGTTTCTTCAAGAGTGAGGTTGAACAACAATGGTGACAACGCATCTCCTTGTCTTGTACAATAGACTACAAACACTAATTATACAATAGACTAAATGTATTATACATTACACTTGTGGTATTCAGTACATAATTAATTAACAAACAAGTACACAGTCCAATAACGTCAAAAGTGGCCAAGTACCCACCACAAGCAATCCCAAGTTCATTCTGATTCAAAACATTTTAAAAACAGATCAACAATATTGATCAACATAATTCCTGACAGAAAACAAATTATCACCTAGCTAGTGCATGAAACAATACTACAGTAGAACCTTATTATAACGAAACTGAGGGGTTTAAAAGAAAGGGTTATATTGAGTAATTTGTTATGTTAAGGTTCGTTATATTGAGGTTAAGATTGAAAATATTTGTTAAGTAGAGGTAATTTCAAAAATTAGAGATAACCTCTGTAAACTATTTTATGACAAAGTAACACGGACACAGCTTTTCTGTGTTTCATTTAAGTAAACAATACACATTAAAAAGAAAACCAGTCACACTTATATGTAGCGGCATGTGGCAAGGAGGTAGGGAGCAGGACGTGCTCGGCAGTGGGGCCCGCGCATGGGCAGTAACAAAACTTGATCGAATCGTTCATCGAATCTGCTGTGTTGCCTCTAGACTATACGATTTAAGTGCAGACGTCACATGAAAATATTGACATGTTGATTCAACGTTCGATAATCGAACAGACGTCTGTACTAGCCCTAAAATTCCCTTCACACTATGCGATCGTCGTACAGATCTCGTAATTTTGCTAAATCTGCGATGGACTGTTCAATGATTGTGTAGTCTGAAGTGGCCTTTGCATCACACAGTAGCGCACTAAAACGGTATCCAGTAAGTTCAGGAAATAACGCTAAAAATACTGAAGCGGAAGGAAGGATAAGGGGAGGTAAACGATTCTCCCGGCCACTGCCAGCTGAGGCGAAATTCACTTTAAAAGTTCACATACAAATTTGTTCGCTACACCGAGTAAGAGGCACATTTCGTTATATAAAGGTTAAATTCGCTATGTAATGGTTATAGGTTAAAAAATTCGCTATAAAGGGGTAAACTAACCTACCTTTAGGAAGATATTAAATTTTTTATATTGAGTTACTGGGAATTATTTATTCGTATAATAGAGGTATATTTACTGTTAAGTATTATAGTTAGTTAAGGGGGATTTACAAATATTCATTACATAAAGGAATTCGTTAAATTGAGGTTTGTGACAACGAGGATCTACTGTACTTCATTGGCACATTTTAGTATATACACTTACACTATAATGTTACGTTACTGGCAAGTAAAGGTTTAATAAACAAATGTTTGAAAATAGATATTTTATACATTAATCAGGGCTTGGGTTGGGTCACTAAAAGTCACTATTTTGAAAAGAGTCACTATTTTGTCACCATTTTTAAATTTTGTCACTAAAAGTCACTATTTTTTAACTGTCTGTTATTTTATTTGATAAATATGTTTATAAAATTAATATTTTTATTTTAAAATAAATTTTCCTACTTGTGGTGGTTAAGTAATTTGTAAAACCGTTTTACCTACGTGTAAATATATCATTTATGATGTATTTTATCTTCAGATTTAATTTTATTTTCAAACATACAACAATGGTATTTGCGGTTATTTATTTCATTCACCACTCCAAAATTTACTCATGGTTGCATCAGATGGACCCAATGTAAACAAGAGTGCTATTCATACTCTCAATGAACAAGTTAAAGTTATAAGGCAGAAGCCACTGATTAACATTGGCACATGTAACATACATACTGTTCACAATGCTTTCTTAAAAGGTCTTGAAGAATGTGGAAATAATGTATCTGACCTTATCTTTGCCCTACACCATTTTTTTGATCATTGGCCCAGTAGATGGGAAGAATATAGAAAGATTCAAGATTCTTTATCTATAAAAAATCATGTGTTCATTAAACACTGCCCTAGTCGATGGCTGACTCTAGAACCAGCAGCCACTAGACTACTTGAGCAATGGCCAGCAGTTAAGAAATATTTTTTGGAGCTCATTCCAAAAAAAAGCCAAAAACTTGAAAAAATATCTATGTATAAAAAGATTGTATACCTCCTGAAAAAACCAGCAATTCATTCAGAAGTAATGTTTGCAATTTCGAGTGCTCACATTTTTACTCGAGTTACTGGGTTCTTACAAAAAGAAGAACCTTTGGTGCACATTCTGCATTCACAAATACATTCTCTAGTACAGACAATTATGTGCAGAAACTGCACACCTGAGTCCTTAACGACTGTGGATTACGATTTCATTGATGATCATTTTAAAGCAGACAATCTGATAAAAGTTGAAAATATTATTTTGGATGAAAAAATCAGAGCTGGTAACAAAATTTAATCAGAACGACAAGGCCTTCTTCCTTCTTAGTGTGCAAAAACATTACGTGGCTAGTGTTAAACATGTAGTTCAAAAATCTTCATTAAAATCCATTTTTTTAAAGAGTGGCATGCCTGCGCCCAAGTGGAAAGTCATCTGATGAAAGCGCAGATCAAATGTTAGAAGTAAGCAGATCAATGCCTTGGAATGTAAAATCCGATGTGCTCTTGGATGAGTGGAAGTTAGTAAAATTATAACCTGAAGGGTTTGATCCAAAAGATCTACCCATTGATCAATACTGGAAGTACTTCATGGATTTAAAAGGTATCGACGGCTCTCCAAAGTTCCCTAAAGTGAGTAAAGTTATTAAAGCTTGTTTATCTCTTTCTCATGGAAATTCAGATGCAGAAAGGGGATTCTCTGCATCAGGAAGAACCCTAACCAGTGACAGGCCGAGCATGTCAGAACGCACCTTAAATGCTTTATTAACAGTTAAAGCTGCACTAAAAGTTTTTGATAATAAGCCCCATCTAGTGCCCATCACAAAAGAGTTAACATCACCGCAAGTCAGTCCTTTAAGTCTTATTTGCTAGAAAAAAAGAAGGAAGAAGTTAACTTTTTTAACACAGTTAAAAAAGAAAAGCAGGAAAAAGAAAACAAGATGGCAGAAGAAGCTAACAAACTGTAGTTAGAGAAAAAGAGAAAAGATATCAAAGAAGCAGAGCAAAAATTAAAGAAATTGCGCAAAGAAGAAACAGAAAAGCTTGAGAGTGCTTCAATAAGAGGCCAATAAGAGACTAAAGAATCAAGAGATTTTAAAGAAGCAGCGTTAGCTCATGCTATGCTGGAGGGAGTAGCAAAGGTACAGGAAGAAGCTAGCCAACAGAGGGTAACGCTAGAATCTGTTC
>JAQJVL010003573.1:0-58451 GCA_035578905.1 Stictocephala bisonia | reverse complement strand
TCTTTAAAAAACTCAAATGGTGAAAATAAAATTATATAAATAGCGATAAATTCTAGAAAATTAAACTTGAACAACATTTTTAAGGGTAGTTTTTCGATGTAACTTTAATTTATTCGGTTGTATAGGGCGCAAATATAGGTAATACGAGTATTAATCGTATAAAAGTACAATACCGCTCTTGTGTTCAAGTTTGGCAGGTTATAATTACTACTATATATAATATTTCCTTAGTAACTGACAAGAATGCAGCACATATAAAGTTGTACTTTAGTTACACAGCCACCAGGCTCTAGGCGTTGTTTATGGAGTCACTAAAGAGCTGGGAAGGAGAGAAACACTATCAACAGGAGCTACTCACCCAATAAACAAAGATGAAAAAGGGGAGTATAAGACGCTCAAGTGTTTATTAAATGGCTGGGGAGGGGAAGGAGGGGAGGTAATGCAAACTTATTTGTCTCATGTAGCTGCAGATTCCCCTAATAAAGGTGTTCACTTCAACGTTCTGAGATGATCAATGTTTTTGAAAGAAAATGTTGATAAATTGTTATGTAACTCACATAACTGTCCACCTTCTTCATTTACACATAATATCACTGTTTACATTTATATTTACTATTTATATAGTAAATATATAAATAGTAAATATCTCCACGATTGCTATCGGCGTGGACACTACTAGAGAAGTCAGGGGTTTCCATGTTGGGCGATAGTCAGCGTCCGGATGTTGTGTGAGGGAGATGACTGAGTATAAGGCTTATCAATTAGCTGAATATCGGACCAATAGTGCGAGGTTCAGATTCCACGTAAAGCTGTAGGTCCCCTAACTTACTATTGGGTTATAAATAGCTCTTTCTGAGGAACAGTTAAACTTTTTTTAACGATGACTACACTCGTTCGTCTACACTCATCACACTTGTTCGCCCTTCATATTCGTTGAAATTCCTAAAGTTGACGTCTTACTAATAAATAATAATGAAAAGTTGATACAAAAAACATTAAAATGGCACACAAGATTTTCGATTATCAATTTCTGTTCAAATTTGGTTTTAGAATAAGTGTACGGAGTAAAGACGAGTAGTTAGACCTTTGTTACTAACGTTAACTACTCACGTTAACTACTAGTCTGTTACTAACGAAGGTTAGCTAATCCTCACAAAGGTCAACCTAACAACAATTGATAGTAGCAATTATTACAAATTGAGCCATGTGTGTTTAGAAGTAGGCAAGATTGTTTCGGTTTTATCCGACTGATATTCACTTGTAAAGTTCTCGTTTGAAAATTTGTGATCATTCAGTAGTTCGTCATTTGTACTAAAACATCTGGTAAAATAACACACAGAATCCCATTGATTAAAACAATAAATACTTACATTTATCGCATTTTTGCATGTTTATCCGCAAATATTATTCTGCGTCACACACATACTTTTCTAATACGGTTTGTTTTTTATTAAGAAAATCCTTAAACGTATGATGTGTTTAGTTCATTGAACGATCAGACAAATAAAATCATCACCAGAAGCCATAGTTAGAATATAATGACTCAATCAAGCAATACCAGCTCCCCTATTTGACTGTATATCAACATTCGCCTAAGGCAGTTATTCTGTGTGCACTTAACCGTATAAAATTATGGTGCAGTGACTCGCAGTTATCGGGTTGATTTGTGTCAATGATTTTGCGCATAAATTTACACTCATCCCTCTCCCTCAGGCAAAGTAGACAGGACTGTTTTTGTTTTATCCAAACGATCAGGCCGACTCACATATTCCTATTTAGTGTTTAGTGAGGTAAAACATTGTTATTTTGAGCAACGAATTGGAAAGTACAATTTAAACGTGTTAAAGTAAAAAATGATGTTAGTTCTTTTGTGATAGTAGTAATACATAAACGGGATATTTTCCGTTAATTTCACTCCATCATTTTTGTTACTTTGCTACCACTACATTTTATTGCAATCACGGTTAGATTAGGTCAGGGTAGGTTAAGTTAGATTAGGTTAGGTTGGTCTTTTAAGTTAGATTGGTTAGGTTGGGTTTAGGTCGTTAAGTTAGATTGGTTGGTTGGTTAGGTTGGGTTTGGTTGATTAGGTTTGTTAGGTTGGGTTATTTTTGGTTAGGTTTTGGTTGGGTTTAGGTTGGGTTGTTGGGTATGTTGGGTTTTTGTTTGGTTAGGTTGGTTAATTGGTTAGTCAGGTTGGGTTTAAAGTTAGTTGTCAGATTAGATTAGGTTGGGTTTTGTTAGGTTGGTGGTTTTTAAAAAAGTGATCACAAATGGTAAATGTCACAAACCCCCTTTTTATAAACCTACAAAAAATGGGGAAAATTGCGCACGCCCCGGGATCGTTGATTTGGGGTAAATAAAAATTCTCGCTTGGTGCTAAATCTTATAGATTGTTTTAAATTGAAATAATTTAAATAAGAATCAAACATAAAAAATAATTTTTAAGAGGTGTTTAATATAAACAAGTAATCAACACAAGTCTTAAAAAATAAATACTAAATAGTTACACAATTAGGTTCCCCAAACTAAAAAGGGAAATATACTTAAATACAATACAAATAATTACAATGAATTGGGGAAAATGGTGTGCTGGCAATGGACCTGTAAAAATTTATAATTTAATATTTTATTACTTACTTGTGTTAGGTCGTCTCGAATCAAACTGGCAAAAAAATAACTCCCTTATTTAGACTCAAACAAGAAAAATCCCGCCCTGACTGGCCCCTACAAAAACCCCGGACTTCCCTTTACACTGAGAGCCCCAACGCCCCCTGACTCTCCCGACTCCATCCGCAACCTGTTTATATTCCACTCCTAAATGACCGAAACCCATGCCCCGAGTTCTGACCTTCCCCCAATTCTCTCGATTGACCTCCACCTAAGTTAAAAATATAAATCTAAATAAAATTTGATTTACTTGTAAAAATGCTAAAGGCTAATAATAAAATAATTATAAATTTTTCTTTTTTTTTACCCCTCTTTGCACCCCCCTTCTTCCCTAAATTGGGCCCTCCCCAATTGAAAAAATACAGAATTTTTCCCATTAAAAAAAGTACTAATAAATATTTAAAATGAAATTTTTGGGTGGCAATCTTGGTGGTTGTCTCTAGACATAATACCCAAAAATGTAAATTTTAAAAAATTAGTTTTAAATTTTAAAATTAACAAAAAGTTGGTTTTTCCAAACAATTATAATTTAAGGGTGCTATTTTCATATATGTCGTACCATGTGTTTGGGGTTTACGTGCTAAAAGGCATTTTTGGGAATTTATTAGGAAATCACAAAAGCTGGAGAAACTAAGTTCAGTTTAAATCAAAAACGTTAGAAAATTTAAAAAAGTAGGCCTCGTTTTTTTAAAGGATTTAAGGGAAAATGTTGTTAAGGAAGTCCCAGTACAGGTAATATATGTGTCATTTGGATCATGTTTGGTTTGAAAAAAAAGGATATTTCGGGATATAAAGAATGGATTTTCCTTCGGCTGGGAAAAAAATCAAAGGTAAAAAAAATTTTTCAAAGGCCCCGGATGTTTGTAGGAAATTGGATTGGGAGGAATTAGAACAATTAAAAAGAAAGAACTTGGTAGGATGAGAAATTTGTAGGAAAAAAAACCCAATTTCTGAAATCAATATCCCTTGTCGGCGTTCACAGATGAACGGGCAGGTTCTGTGATGTTTACAGGCTTTTTTGAAAAAACTTCTCTGCGCAGGACGCTGAAACGCTCCCTCCTTTTTTGTGTGGTATCAAGATAATCCTGGTTTCTTCATTTTTCCCAAAATGTTTCCCAGCGATCGTCACATATTGCCCTGGCTCGCTGGGGTGTACATGGTTCAGTGATATCCACAGGTGTTTTTTTCCAGGCCAAAGGAGGGAATGTATTATTTAATCCAATGTCTTAAATCCTTTTTACAGGAATCTTCCCCTGACATATTTTCCCTGGTGAAATTTTACCGATGTTAAAGGAAAGTGTAAATTTTCTATGTCGGACTTTGGGAGAGTGCTATTCATAGCCATCCTTTGAAATATTTGTAGCTAAAAATTTTTAAGTCCGAAGTCAAAACATCTCTGTAAAAAGTGAAAAAGCAATAAGTTTACTTACACTTCAATGGGAAATCCCATCCCCAGGAATAAATTGTGGTAAACTTGAGCTGCAGTGTATTTATAAGTTAACAAACCCCTAAATACCTCTTCTTCTGGTAGTTGTTCTTCACTTTGGGGTTTCCCATTTCCTCGAGCCGCTTTAAAACTTTAGCCAATATTTTAGTGACGTTCGTCGAAAACCCCTTATATGTCCATGGAGGTAAAAAGGTCATATGGTGCCTTTCACCACGTTTAAAGAGCGTTGAGGTTTTTATTTGGGTTCCCGTTTTTTTGTCAGACTGTGCAATTCACCATCTGTAGCTGTTCCAAAACCCCCCAGTGGGGAAAATCCCTATAGATTCTATGCTCTTTGTTTTGTTCTTAAGTAGCGTTCATCTTCGGGCCCCCCTGGTCTGCAAACCTTCAATCTGTCTGTCCAATCCCACTGTTTTCCCGTATTCTTGCCAAGTATGGGTTTTTAAAAGGAGAGTGGAAGTGAAAAATGTGAGGCTGTGTATAGGCAAGGAAATATGTGGTATTATATAGGTTAAGGGTACCGAACTTTATATAAGGATAATGGTAAAATTTGTTTAAAATGTCCACCTGGAAAAACCTTCACTGCCCTTTACTTTTCCCCAAAAACATGGTAACGCAAAAAAACTTTGTTTCTTTATATCATTTTTTTTTTTTATTATTTCTTTTATTTTAATTTCCAAAAACCTCTAAAAAATTTTAAAAAAATAATTTATCTTTTAAAATAAGAAAATAATATAATCTTGGTTAAATAACATCAAAGGTAAAAAATTAAATTCTTAAAACCTCTTTTAACAAAAACCACAATTAATCATTTTATCAAAAATTTAACAGTTTAAATAATAAAATAATATTTTTTGGGTAAAATAAAACTCAAGGTAAAAACTTAAATTCTATACAACTCTTTTAAACAAAAAACACAATTTTTAATCTTTATACAAACAATTATAACAGTTTAAATAAAAAAAATAATATTTCTTTGGTCAAATAACATCAAAAAGGTATAAACTAAAAATTCTATACAACTCTTTTAACAAAAACCCACAATTAATCAATTTATATAAACAATTATAAAGTTTAAATAATAAAATATTTATTTTTTGGCAAATAACATAAAAGGTTTTAGACTAAATTTATACAACTTTTTAACAATAACCACATTAATCAATTTATATAATATTAAAAATTAAATATTTAAAAAATTTTTGTTAAAAAAAACCCTTTCCAACAATTAAGATTTAAATTTTCAAAAAAGTTTTACAAACACCCTCGTATTTAACAATATAGGTGCGTTAGCATAAAAAGTTTAAAAAAACATTCACAATTGATATACAAGTTGGCCCAAATAGTTAGTTTGTTTGTAAACAGCAACAATGGCACGCGCAACCTTGTCCGCTTTGGCAGTCGTAAATTTCTGTAAACATACTTATTGACAGATAATTAATATCATTATAAAAAAACCCATTCAAAATTTATATATAAACCCAAAATCAAAGCTATTTTAAAAACATAACAAAATACAAAATCATAAAAAATTGGATATAAAACAAAATATGTTTTAAAAACTTTTGTAAAATCCTTGTATAGATCCATTTTAATCTGAAAAACACTCTTTTGTCAAAAAAAAAACCCAGTAAGTTTAGATCAGAACAAAACAAATTTAAAAGTACAAATGATAAAAAAACAAAAAATTTTCATAAAAATCCCTTTAAATCAATACTTTTAACAAATTGTTTTTTTTTTTTGACATAAACACAAGCCCCATTTTAAATATTTAAAAGGTTTTTTTTTTATTTTTTAATTCGGGGGGGACTGCAACCTCACTTCTGATTCGGCCTCCTTTTTTAAAAACCCTTTAATTGCTAACGGGGACGACTTTTCTGCCATCTTCCTCCCTTAGCAGTTCCAATTAAAGTTCAAAGGTGTATTCTTAGTGATCCTGAAAGGACCCTTATAAAGAGGCGCCAACTTTTTTTGATCCTTTTGTTGATTAAAGGAACCGTAATAATATTTGGGGTCCCTCTTTATATATTAACTTCACGCCCCCCAATCATAGCGTGTTTTCTGTTTCTTTGGGCGTTTTATTTATTCAGGTATTTCGGCTCTTCTTTATGAACACCTCTGTGATGACAAAACATCGTAGCCGGAATTTGGGTTTAATATGGCTAAATCTAGGGGTTTTTGTGTGGCTTCAAAATCATGAAATAAGTAGAATGGTGGTGAAGCAAAACTTTTTGGGGGGCGGTTATATGAAAAAAGTTACAAAGTCAACAAATTTTGCCAATCTGAATGTGTTCATTTACTTTGCCTTTAGCTTGTCATTAATTTATGAAAACGTTACACACACCATTTGACTGGGGGTTTAAAAAAATCGGGGAAAAATTTTCATTTCTAACCCAACCCTTAAAGTTGTTTCAACATTTCAAAAACAAAATGGTGCCTCTGTCAGAGTGTATTCTAATGGTACTCCAAACCGGGAATTTTTTTTGTAAAATAAATTTTGCAGGGGTTTTTGGCATCGCATTTTCGCTGTTTAAAAAAACAGCTTTAAGAGTAGTTGCTTTCTACGAAAACCAAGATGATTGTTTTTTTGCTTCTTGTGGGGGGGGGAGAAAATAATCAATCGTTTGTCGGTAAAAGGCTGACACGTCGGAATGTAGGTTGAGCAATCCCGCTGGTTTCTGTTTGTCTGATTTTTTTTTATCGGGACCCCAAACAGACTTGAATAATCCCTAACGTTTTTGGGACTTTTTCCCCCAATAGTACTTACTCTGGATTTTTGCATATGTTTTGATATGCCGGAAATTTGTGCCCCATTGTTAGGCATTTGGGTAAGTTGAAAAACTTTTAATCGCATTTTTGGGCAACCGATTCTTCCTTGGGATTCCCATGGAGTAAAATTTTTGATACAGAATGCCATCTTTAAAAAACAAAAAAATAGATGCCCTCATTATGTTTTTCTGCTTTTTCCGGATTGCAATCCCCATTCAAATTTTTAAAAAAGCTGGGTTTTCCCCGTTGTTTTTTTTAAAGTTTATCGTTTTTATTACATTTTTAGGACTTCTTCTGAAGCTTTTCCTGTCGATTTCCTTTCAGTGGGGAAATCTATAAAAAAGATCGGCCCCTTTCAAAATGGCCCCTGTCTTGTGTATATCTTGAAATCAAATCCAAAAATTTTAAGCAAACCCTATTTAATCTTGGGGTTAGATTTTTAAACTGTGTAAAAATAGGTTAAATGCTTTGGTCATTTTGTATTTAAAAGTTTTCCCCTATACAAACTTTGAATGGAAAAAACAACAATAAAAAAATTGTTTTAAATTCGATCTCGCTAGCTGACCAGTTGGTGGTTTTTGGGACGTTTTTGCTTAAAAAGCAACAGGTCTAAAAGTTCCATCTTTTAAAATTTGTAAATTCCCGTTTCCCTTTTAACTAGCGTCCTCCTTAACACAGTATCCTTTCTGTCGGAAAAAAACACAAAACGGGGGGTTATTAAGTGCGTTCTTTAAGTGTCAAAGGCTCTTGGGTTTATTTCCCATTTAAATTCGTTTATCCTTTTTTGTAGGTTTTTAAGTGGGGGCAATGTGCTGTAGTTTTTTATAAATTTTTTTTTGAAAGGGGTGGCCCCCAAAAAAAAGTTCGAACCTCTTT
This sequence comes from Stictocephala bisonia, assembly GCA_035578905.1. NCBI lineage: Eukaryota > Metazoa > Arthropoda > Insecta > Hemiptera > Membracidae > Stictocephala > Stictocephala bisonia. Next base: position 50,689 of record JAQJVL010003573.1, on the reverse strand, counting down.
TAAAGTCTTAGGGCAGAAAGACATTTGATTGCTTCAGTCCTCTCCCCCAAAGGTTGAATTCTTGTTTATTTTTTTTAAAAACCCAAAAACTTTTTTTTTCTTATATAAGAAATGACATTTGCTTGTTTTTTTTTTTTCAAGTTTCCCTTTGAAATCTTTGAAAAATTTTTTTCTACCCCTTTTCTAGGCCCGTGTCAAAATCTGGGCTGGAAAATGATACGTATCCAAATATTAAATTCCCTGACTTAAAACAAGTCTGAAAATAAACCAGTCATTGCCCTTGTAAAGCATTGACTGCAATACTTTTTCCCCCATAGGACAGTTTGAAAAGAATTAATCCCTTTTTGTAAAAAACCCAGTGTATTTCTGACATTTTGGATTAAGGGAAGGTAAAAAAAAGCTTGGTTTAGCCCAAAATTTGAAAAATAGTGTGACCCTTTTCCTAGTGTCTAAAATAGTATCAATTTAGGAAGGGGGAAAGCGTCCTAAACTAGTTTTTGTTAGTTTGTATAGTTGACAACTAATCCATTTTTTTTTTGGGTTTTTTTTTACTAAAAATGTGGTAAAGCGAAATCGTCTAGCTTTTTTTATAATCCCGTTTTCCAATTGATCGATCTGGCGATCTAATTTCCCACTTTTTCAGCTTGAGATAAACGATATGGCGCACAATAAATTTGGGTTTTTTTTCCGTCTTCTTTCAAAGGTAAGGGCGTAACATTAGAAAATTGCGATTCATCATATTTTTAGCAAATCATGGCGATATTTTAATTTTTTTTATTTCCTTTGCTTTTTTATATTTTTTGGGTGACAAATTTGGATTTAAATCAATTTTGTTTCCTGTAAACCTGAAAGGGTTTTGGTCTGTATTTTGTTGCCAAACTAGGTTGTCCTGTATAAAGTCGACAGAATTTTTTGGTAAAATATCGCAATCTCCCACCGTGTTGTTTAAAAATTTTGTCGTTGTCCTAGATAAATTTGTTATTTCCCTTTTTTGACAAATTTCCCCATCGTTTGCCTTAAAACAAAATAATTTCCCTTTTTTCTATCTGTTGCGTGACCCAAAAAATTTCCGACGAATTGAATTTAAAAGTTTTCTCCTTGAATAATAATTGGTCTGAAGTTCTTTTGAAGTGGTTTTAACTGAACGTTTGTGTGGAAAAAAACGAGCTTATTGGAAAAAAACCCTTTTTTTCGTATTCAGTAACCCTTGTGCCCCATATTCTTGTGAAAAAAATTTTCTCCCTTTTTAGTTTTAAATTTTATGTTATAGTTTATTTTACCTTTTTATCAAAAAAAAAATTTCATTGCCAAATAATGCCTTGAAATTTTAGGTTTTTTCCCTTTTCCGTTTGCTGAAATACAATTCCCATTTTTAAATAAATTTATTTGTGTGTGCCCAACATTTAAAGGGCCCCGTTCGCTAAAGTAAAAAATTGTATTCGTTTTTCATTATTGTTTTTGGTTGATAAGGGAATATCTACAAACCCACGTTACTTCCTAAATTTAAAATTACATAAAACTTTTTATCGTTCCAGTCCCCTCTACTTTAAAAAGCGAGGCAGCATTGTTCATTGTTGACTTTATGGGAGCGCGCGTTGTGATTTCTCCTGACTTGACTGTTTTCCGCCTTGACTCCTCCTGTGGCTCGCATCCTCACTGGGTATTGAACCATGTTTGTAAAGATTTTTCCCGAATTTCTTTTCCGCCTTAGGGGGTAGATTGCCCCCGGCATGTCTTTTTTTTTGAAATTTTGCTTTGAAACCCCTGCGTAGTTTTCCCTTTGATCCACATCTAAAACATCCTTCTCATTTTTTTTTTCCGAATATCCCTGTTCCGTGGAAGTTTGGGGGAAATGGACTTTTCCCCTTTTCTGTTGTGTTGGAAGTAACCTCGTTCTGTTTCTATCTTATTTCTCCATGTCCTCCCTTGATGTTGACCTCCTGCCTTTTCTGCCCTGTAGCGTTTTCCCCCTTTTGGTCCTGTGTTGTTTTCTCTACTTCGTTAATTTGATTCTGCACCCCCGTCTGTATTCTTGTGTCGTGTCTGTAGTCGTTTTTCGCTCAAATTTTTGGGGTTTAAAACTTGGCCGCTGTGGTCCTTTTTTCTGTAATTTTTTTGCCTCCCCTCTGGTCCTGTCGGTTCCCCCTGTAGTTGTAGTATTTTTCCCCCTCCTGATTTGTTTTTTTGACTGCCCTCCCCATGTGATCTGTAGTGTTCATTGCATTTTGACGCTGTCCATCCTGTGGTTTATTCCTTTCCTTTTGTTTACTTTCCCTGTCCCGGGCGCTTGTGTTTTCCAGCCCTAACCTTTTTTTCATCTGTAAGACGACATTTCGTATTTTGATTATTTTTCCTTAATTTATTAAAGGTTTGAGTTATCCTTAACGCACTAATTAAAAGCGTTCCGGATTTAGTCCTTTAAAAATGTGTTTAAAATTTTTTGCTCTCATCCATTTTGTCTTTTTTAATGCCAAGTTTTAACATGGGCCCATATATTGTACTACGTTTCTGTGGGTAGCTGCACCCTACTGTTTAATTTTGCTAATAAAGTTCATGTGAACTCAACAGGTGAAAAATTTTTGCAAAGTTCGTTTTTATTTGTCCAAGTCTACGGGGTTTTTTCTTTCTAGGTTATCAAAAAAGTTAACTGTATCTGTTAAATACATTTGGGAAATAGGTTTTTTTTCTTTCTTTGACCAATTATTTTCTAAGGCACCCTATCCCTTCGTGTTAGAAAAACTGTCAATAGACTCCGCCATTGAACCGAAAATGTCCCAGGGTGAAAAAAGGAGTTTTTCGTAGCCATGTTTATTTCTGTATTTAGTATGTTGGAGGGGTGTCGATTGCCTGAACTAAAAATCGTCTATTTGTGAATTTATCTTCGTAAAAATTACTTTGGAAACTTGTACGGCGTTTAAAGCCTCTTGGTTTGTGTTAATTTACGGCCGTCCGCCCCTTCTTGTTTTCGTAAGCTCTTTCTTGGGGTTTTCGTTTTCACCGTGGTTCTTCCTGATCTTTATCAACGGGTTTAGCTTCCAGGATTTGTTTTTTATGTCAGCAATTAAAGCTCTAAACTGGTTAAAGAAGCCCCCGAATGAATTTTTTTTTTGTAAATCGTCTAAAAATTTTTTTAGCCTGATTACTAGTTAAGCCCAAAAAATCGTTAAGGAAAGGTTGTTAAAATCATAACTCAAAAAAACCCTAATTTGTTAAAAAAAGGAAAAGAATGTGCAAAAAAATGTGTCAAATTCCCTTGAAACGAGCCTTGTAACTAGTTCGTCAGCTAAAATACCTGACCTACTAACTGAACGGAAATCTGTTCGTTAAGAAAAGGTTTAAAAAATCAAATATTAAACTTTAAAAGAAATATACTTTTTAATTAACTAACTCAAATCAAATCAAGAAACATTTTTCAAATTATAAGTCAAAGTATCTCAAAAAATAAAAATTAAAACAAGCACAAAATAACATTTAATTTAAATTAAAACTCTCTTTAAATGTTTATTAAATTTGGGAAAACAAAATTATAAAAAAAACCCATTTAAATTTTTAAAATGTTTCCCCCTTTTTATAAAAAAAAGTAAAACAAAAATAAAATGCACTACTCCTGTAAAAAAATTTATATTTTTAACTCAGGTATTAAACGTCGGCGCATCTCCCTGTCTCACTTCTTGAATTGAACGGCGTTCCCCACCTGGCTCTATTTCTTGAATCGGCGCCTCCCCCAACCTGTCAAAAACCCCCTTTTTTATAATACAAAAAAAAGGGGGTATTTGCGCCGTCCGGGATCGTTGATTGGGCGTAAATAACAATACCGCTTGGTGCAAATTTATAGATTGTTTAATTAGTAATAAATTCAATGAATAAAAATAATAATAATAAAATAAGGGATGTCTTAATTTAAAAAAAAGTAATAAACAAGTCTTTTCAACAATAAAATACTAAATAGTTACACAATTAGGTTCTCCCAAATCTAACGAAATATAATGAATTTTCAAAAACTCATAAAAAAAATGAAATTGGGAAAAAGGTGTTTCTGGGGAATGGACCTGTAAAAATTTTAATTCTAATTTTTATTACTTTCTTTTTGTTAGGGCGTCTGAAATCAAAGGCTAAAAATAACTCCCCCTTTTTTACGACTCAAAAAAGAAAAATCCCCGTCCTGACTAGGCCCTACTTTAAACCCCGGACCTTCCCTTTAAACTCGAGGGGACCAACGTCCTCGACTCTCCCCACTCCATCCCCCAACCTCGTATAATTCCCTCCTCAATGCCACCAGCACCTGACCCCGGGTTTTGACCCTTTACCCCACTTTCTCGATCTGACCTCCACCTAAGTTAAAAATCTAAATCTAACATCAAAAATTTATATCATTGTACAAAATGCTAAAGGCTAATAATAAAATAATTATGAATATTTTTTTTTTGTTATCCCATCTCTTGACATAAATCCCCAAAGATTGACTCACCCGAAGGCCTTGTGTGTAAGTTCTTGGATGGAAAAGATAAGGCCGCGTATTGGATTTCTAAATATTTAAGAATACAAAAGTGGATAAAAAGAAATGGGAAAAGTTTTTATAGCAAGGACCCTTTATAAGCAGTAGTGAATGAACGGAAACCAAAAGAAAAAATATTGGTGGTGAAATTTAAAGGAAAAGTTCCCCCTAAAACCCTTTTGTAAATAGCGTAACAAATCTACTTAATTGTAGTGCCATGATTTCCCCACCTCACAAAATATAAGATGGTCTTCACTCAAAAACACAGATATTCAGACCTTTCTTTCTTTAAAGGGTGTTTAAGGCATTTAAATAATTCACTGTTTTCGTCTTTTTTTATGGGGGTAAAATAGGTTTGACTCCCCTGAGCCGGGGCGGGCAGAAGATCAATCGTTTATATCATTAAAGACAAAAAGGGACCCTGTTTTCGGCGGTGGGTGTTCACTAAAAATTATTAATTCGGTTGAAAATTATCAGTTTTAGTTCCTTAAAAATCTGTGACAAAAATGTATAGAAATTATCCCAAGGTCCCTTAAAATGTGTTTTTTTGTGGTTGCCCTTCTTATCCCATGTTTAGTATTTTTTCCAAATTTATTATGTTTTTATATTTAGAAAAGGGAGGATAATGCATTATTTTCGTCCATCTTTTGCGGTTTTGTAAAGTATTTGAATTACGTGTAGGGTGTAGTTGGGTCAAAACCCGCATGTACGTTTAGAGGTTGGTAGGAGTCGTCACTTGGAAAAAATATGTATTTTAAATTTGGGCTTTAATGAAATTCTTTTTAAAAAACAGCTGTTAATCATAATTAAACCCTAGTTTTATTAAAAATACTTAACTAAAAAATATTATTTATTTCTAATTCTCAAATATAAATAAATATTAATTAATTTTCCCCTTTGTACCATAAAAACTTATACGAGATTTATTGGGGGGAAAAAAAATACCGTGTATTTATGGTTTTAAAAAAAATGTTAAAAATTAGATGGTAATATTTTACTTGTTCGTTGTATATTTTGTAAAATTTTCCCTTTAAACTGAGATGCCTTAAACCCGGCGAAAAATGCTTTTTTAATTAAAAATTTTTGGAAAATTTTTTTAAAAATTTTTATTTTTTAATTGTTGATGTAATAAAAAATTTTTTTAAACACGAATATCGTAGATTGTATAATATTGTGAACAGTAACTAAAAAAGGGTAAAGGAAAATGATCATTTTTCCACCACCTCTTTAGCGTTAAGTTAAAATAAAAGTAGAAGGTAAAAAAAAAAAATTTACTCCTAAATGGTGGGGTAGTATTTCTTAATAAAATTTAAAAGGAAAAAAAAAATTCATTATTCGTTTACAGAACTTGATATTAAATTTAAAATTTGTTGCTTTATAAATTTAAATAGTAAAAAGACGGAATTTTATATTTGATTTCTTTGAAAATAGTTTTTTTAATTAGCATATAGTGTTGGTACAAACAGTTGTGGTACTTTTTTTTTTAAACCCTCTGAAAAAGGTCTAGGGAAAGGGGAGGTGGTTACCGAAATCGAGTGCCAATATTTGTGCTTTTTTTACTTTATTGTAAAATATTTTTGCTTTTGTGTTGTTTGTAATACATTGTTTTTTGTGACTTCATAAACCCAAATATGTCTGTCATTTGGGTAAACACAGATAAACGTTTTCCTTTAGCTGATGGGGCCCTTTTTTATTTTTCCTTTTAAAGCTGATGCCTTACTGGGACCCAAGGGTCCCAAAATCGAATCTTCCCAAAACAATTGACCTAGTGAAGATAGATTACTGGCCCTGTTTTGACTCTTATATAAATTTCTGATCATATTTTTAAAATTATTATAAAGATTTACTTAATTCCTAACTTATTTGGTCAAAATCATGACAACCCCGAGCTTTTTTTTCTTTCCCCAATATTTTCTTGCATTTTAACTACTTAACTTAGGTACTTTTCAATAATTTAAATGGGCAAGGTAATATATTTTCCCTTCTAGGTGAGGGCTTTTTAATGTTTACTTTCTTAAAATAAAGGTTTTTGTAAGAAAAATTTTAAAAGGAATGTCTTTAAATTGCATATTTAAATTGAGGTGAGCAAAGGTTGAATTTCTTGACGAAACTTTAGTTGAAAAAATGAATTTGGGGGATTGTCATTTATACCGATCCCTTACAGGTACGAATTTGAGAAGATCCGGATGAAAAATACTTGTAAAAACTAGTTATTTTACAATTTAAAACTGGAAGTCAGAAAAAATTTATTTAGGTTTAAAAATTCCAAAAAACAGATATTGCGTCGTTTACTGTTATGAATAACAAATTTACAAACTTACAAATCTAAATAAGTCGATTTCTTGGAAAAGTCATAAAATAAATAAAAATTACAATTTTAAATTATTTAACTTTGTTATTTATTGGCCCACAATATATGTTTAATGTTAGTTAAATATTTAAAATTTTTTCTATGAAGGGCTCTTAAACAAATAATTTTCGATATGAAACACAGCAGAAATTATTTGACTGAAGTGATGTTTTAAAAAATAAATCAGGTTCTAAAAAATGGTTCATTGAACACATATAAATAAATATATTTTTAAAAGGGTTGTTTAACAGCAAATGAAAACCTACATTAAATGATATTGGCATTTATGGTGCTTTTTAAAAACCTCTATCATTAGTCCCCGCTTGTTGGATATAGATTTATCAGCAGTATAGACTGACAGCAAAATTAAATATTTAAAGTGAATTTAAAGGTTTAAACTAATGTTCGACGATTTTTGTGATTTTTTTTTTATAAATATAAAAATGCTTTTTTATACCCTGCTTTTAATAGGAATATTTGGCCGTAATTTGGTTAGTTGGAGGTTGCCCTTCGCTGGTGTAAACTGTTTACGTTAAGATGGACTACACTAGCGCTCCATACTGGACCCAAAACGCGTTAATTTTGGGGCCAAGCTTTTAACTGCATTAAAAATATATAGAAATGATTTCAAATTCAAAATATTTATTTGTAGTAGACAATTTTTAAAAAGTATTAAAAGGTCAAATATATATTTACAATTAAAATTAGTGAAGTTTTGGGTTGATATTGGTCCTTATAATATGTTCAAATTTATTTTAAATTTCAATAAAACAATATATTTTTAATTTTTTAAAAGGCCCTTTTGCCGAAAGCTGGGATCATTAGGCCCCAAATTTATTTGTAAAAAACAAGACAATAATTTGTTCTGAAAAAAAGATGTAATAATTTAAAGAATATAAGTATAAATTTATTGTAAACAAAGATAGTGTGTATTATATAAATTATATCAGAGTGTATAATTTTTAATAAAAAAAGTTGATAATAAAAGAAATTTTTAATAGGTCCATTTTATTGTTCATTAAAGATGAATTTTTCTTGTTTAAAAAATATGTTTCCCAGGATTCAATATTTAGAAGATGAAAAGATTTTATTTTTTTTTAATTTTCTTTGTAAAATTTTGATTTGTTGTCAAAAAAATGTCTAGCAATGCTGACTTTTTCTCTGTTAGATTTAATGTGTGAAAAATGTTCTTTGAATCTTATTTTTTTAAATTTTTTTTGGTTTGTCCATGTATTTTTCTTCGAGTTTACAGTTAATTTCATGATTCCTGTAGATTTTCATTTTTAATTTTGTCTTTGGGTTATTTTAGTTTGTTTTTTTAAATTTTTTTTAGTTTTTAATGTAGGTTTTTATATTTGAATTTTTCTTGAATGAGTGTTGAAGGTTCTTGACAAATTTTTTTGTTAAATGTAAAACTTGCCCAATAATTTTTTTCTTTTTTTTTATTTCTTTTAATGTAGTCCTTGATCTTTTAATTTGTTTTTAAAGACTTTTTAAAAAAAATTATCAATTTGTTAGGATCTATCCATTGTAAAAAGAATATTTTTGATATAGGAAAAATTTTTTTCAAAATTGTCCTCATTCAAAGGCGTGTTTAATAATCTATAAATTGTTGTTGAATGTGCTCTTTTTTGAGTTGGTGGATGATATGAGTCATTGGGGATGAATCTGTTGGGGTGGGTTTGGGTTTTTATATTGTTAAATCAAGGGTTTTTTAGAAATTTATTTTTTGAAATTTAAAAAAAAAAAATGGTAATTTTTAATTGATCAGATTTATATGTAAATTTTATTGTTGTGTAAAAAGAGTTCAATTGACTAAGAAAGTTATTTAAATTTTGATTTAAAATAAAAAATAAAACAACTGAAAAAGTAATTCTAAATGCAAAATTTGATTGGCTTAGACTAGAAATTAAAAACATGTATGTAAACAACAGATTTGGAATGAAGTACTTGAACAACCACTTGTACTAACCAAAAGTTTAAATGGGGTAGAATCAGATTATTTCAACGAAAAAAAAATAATAAAATATTGATCTATTGATTTCAAATATAATTTAAAAGAAAATAAAAACTAGATAAAAAATTAATATCCTTAATTTGAATGACTCAAAAAAAAATAACTATGTACAAATCCTTTTCAAGATGTGTTTTAGTTTTTATGAATCATATTTTTAAATTTACCCATGAAAAAAAGAACCTACTAAATAAAAGGGTAAATTTTAATTTGAGTTGCAAAAAAAGTATTTAAAATGTAAAACTTTTATTAGAGTCAAATATTCAATTTTTAAATGAAAAAAGAAAAATTCATTAGAAGGATATTGAATTACAATTTAAATCTCAAAAAAAACAAGAAAAAAAAAACCAATTTTAAAAAACAAAATCATAAAACATAAGCATTACAATCCAAAGATGTATTTTATCTAAAAAACTGACAAAAGTAAGCTATTGTTTTTTAGACAAAAAGAATATTTAATAAATGACTAAATTTTAAATTTTTGGTCCCCAATAATTTTCGACAAAAACCCTTTTCAAATTTATCATTTCTACAAAGAAAATTTCCTTTAAAAAAATTTCAAAAAAAATTATTAAATCCGTTTTAAAAATTTATTTTTTTAATTTAAACCCCGGGGTTTTGTTTTTATGGAAAAATTGGGGGGTTTTGGGTTTCTTTTTTGTAAAAAAAAACTTTTTTTTTGGTTGTTTTTTGTTTTCCCATTTTAGAATTCGTATGAATTTAAAGTTAAAAATTTTAAAAATCGGTGTTGGGTTTTTTTTGAGTTTTTTTTCAAAATTTTTTTAAAAAAATGAAATTTTTGAAAATGGTTTTTTCTAAATTTTTGAAAAAAAAAAGGTATTGTTTAAATTAAACCTTGTTGTAAAAATTTTTTTTTTTTAAAAATTTTTGGGGGGGGGGGGGGGGGGGGGTATGGGAAATTTATTGTTTTGGGGGGGCAAATTTTTTGGTAAATTTTTTTAAATAAAAAAAAGTTTTTTTTTTTTTAATATTGTTTAGTTTTTGTGGATGATTATTTGTTTTTTTTTTAAATTTTTTTAGTAATGGGGGGGGGGGGGGGGTTTTTTTTTTTATGAAATTTTGAAATTTTTACCCCTTTTTTTTTTTTTTTAAGAAAAAAAATTTTTTTAAAATTTGATTTTTATATAGAAAACCATAAAAAGTTTTGACTTTATTACCCCAATAAAAAAAAATTCAAAAAAAAGTTTATGTTTTTCACGCTTTTTTGGGGGACTTTTAAAAAAAACTTTTAAAAATTTTTTTTTTCAAAGGTAGATCCTATACTAATTTTAAATTTTTTTAAAAAGTTGGGAAAAAAAAAAATAAAAAAAAGGTATTTTTTTTTTGGGGTTTTTTTTTTTTTTAAAAATTTTTTTTGGTTTTTTCCCCCAATTTTTTAAAAAATTTTTTAAAAAAAGAATAACCCTAAAAAAAATTAAAATAAAATTATAGGTTTTAAATTCAAAGCAAAAAAATTTAAAAAAAAAAAAGAATTTAAAAATAAATTTAAAGAAATTTTCAAATTTTTAAAGAAGAAAATAAGGCAGACTTTTACAAAAAAAATATTACAAAGGAAAAAAATTAAAAAAAAATTAAAATTTTTTTTTTCTTATTTAAAATTTTTTTAAAAAAAAATTATTTTTAAAAAAAATTTTTTTTTAAAATTTTTTTTTTTTTTTTTTTTTCCTTTTTTTTTATTTCCCTTTTTTTAAATTTTATTTTTTTTTTTTTAAATTATTTAATTGTTTTAAAAACTAATTATTTTTTTGTTTAAAAAAAAGTTGTTTTCTTTTTTTGATCCCCCTTTTTCAAAGGGGTATTAAAAAAATTAAAAATAGGTTTTATTTAAATTAATAATTTGAAAAAATTTTAAAAAATTTTTAAATTTTTTTATCTAAAAAATAAAATATTTTTAAAAAGGCCAAAATTTTTAAATTTTTATTCTTTAAATTTATTATTATTAAAGAATTTCTAAGAGTAAAAAAAATCCATTTAAAAAAAAATTTTTTCAGGGAGGAAAATCTTTAAATTTTTTTTTATTTTTTATTTAAAGGGTTTTTTAAAAAAAAAAATTTTGGCCTTCATTATTTTGGGGAAAAGGGAACTGTTAGTTCCAATCTATATTTGCTGTTTTTTATCACAATTTTGTTTATTTACGGTTTTGAGCCTTTTTAAAATTTGCCAATTTAAATTTTAGATATTAATATTTCCCCTTTATAATCGAATGACAAAGTTAAATTTTAAATGATTTTAAAAATTTCTTTTGAAGTTCTTCTATTCCCCAAAACCTTAAAGAATGTTTTTGAAAGAAAAATTCAAAAAAAGTAGGAAAATCTTAAAATTAAACATGTAAAAAATAAAAAATATTTAATTTTTATTACAATTTATAAAAAAAGTTTTGGGAAAATTATAAGTTTTTTGCAAATTTTAATTTAATTAAATAAAGCCAAAACTTTATTTTTCCCATTAAATTTTGTTTTTTATTTTTTAGTCTATTTTTGACTTTTAAAACTATATTTTATCTTTTTTTAGTAAACAAAACATTTTTGTTTTTTTATTTAAATTTTTTATTCCCCTTTTTTAAAATCACAAATCTAACTTTTCTTGAAGTCAAATAAAAATGAATAAATTTTTGGCCCCCCTTATCACAATTTTATTGATATAATCCACCTTTTTTTTGGGGGAAAAAATTTTAAAAATGTATCAAAATAACCACATCATTTTCAATTTTGATATTTCTCATAACTCCTTAAAAGGGGTGTTTTATTTTTTAAATGCCCCTTTCGTTTTTAAAATTTGAATTTTTAAATTTTTCATAAAAATTTTTTCCATTAAAAAATGTTTTACAATTAAATGATTTTATTTCTAATTTTTTTTTATAATTTTCTTTTTAAAAAAAATAGATCGTCCCTTAGAAAAAAGAAAAAAGATTTTAATTTCCATTAAAAAAATTTGGGTTTCACCCAAACTCAGGGGGATTTTTACTATAGCCAATTATTGTTGTTGATTTTGTTTGCTACTGAAGTGTGTTCAATAATGGTACGTTAAAAGTAAGAATTACACTAACTTCTGTAGTTCTAAGAGTGGCTTTTTGCTAGTAATTGTAGACTGAGGTAGAGATTTCCCTCCCATTCCTACTCACCATAAAGGGACGATTTCCTAATTTGACCGAAGAGTGTTTAGTGTGCGTGGCACGTTCTGCTATGACCACTACCGTTCGTGGGGCAGTCATTTACACAGATACAATGTAAGCAGGCTATTGTTGGGAATGGTTACTGTTGTTGTATCTATCCACTTATATAACATTGTAATATACAATACAGATGGCAAACGATTTTCTGGTTTCTTTAACTGATTTACTTGCGGTAAGTTTTTTAAGTCAATTTTTGCTTCCGTGAGAAAAGAATCAATTTGTTGTTAGTATCCAAATTGAAATGTTACATTAAAGATTTGTAAACTTTTTTTATAAAACCTTTCTAATTCAAAAGGCACCTATCCTATTAGTATTTTTACTGTGCATTTTGGTAGAATATATGAAAGGAAAGTAAAACAACTCAATTTTAATAATTAAACTCTATAAAACCGGAATTCTACTTAATCTGGTAGATATTGTTATAGTTTGGGAATTCGTATGATAATACATACATAATATAAAACTGTACATGTTTTTATATAATATATATTTTTTCAGTGAATATGTCTGTATTTACTTATGTGATTTAATGGTTTTATTTAATGATCTGAAATAAATTCCATACCTTATGCTTATGTTTTTCTGGTATATAAATAATACATCTCTTAATTAGAGCTTTTTAGTTATCTTATTTTATAAAATTTGAAATCTCCAAGGGATAGTTATCATCAAGTCCACGAATATATTTAATATGATAGAAAGGCCTTTGTACTTAATATGAAAACCATTTTTACAGTCATGTATAATGATTTCACTATGATAAATATTGATGGTTAATCTTAAATATTCACTCTACATAAACTTGCTGACAACGTTGATAAATCTGAATCTTATTAGTACGAATTGTATGAAATTTTACAACTGAAAGGAGAGCATGTTGGTTCATTAACTCTCTATCACTACTCACTATATTCTTCAGCACTATATTTATTGTTTTTCATTTTTAGAGACAGGACATTTTTATAAGGGGTATCAGTTGAGAGTGGATCCAGGTAGAGAGAAGCTGGTCGGACAGGAGACGAATGAGAGCGTTTGTCAAAACCCAGACCAAGTGACCTTTAATGAGGTCAGGATGTGGTCTGATTCATCCAACATACTTGCATGCACCTCACGTACTTGGATGTAGAGTGAGAAAATGGTTATTTCCTGGCTCATAATAAAAACTGAACTTAGCAGAGTATTTTGTCTTTATTGTTTTAAATATGTCCTTTTTTTGTAAGACAAAGACCCGGGGCATTTGTACATTGTTGACATAAATGGAGTTTATAATTCCATGCTCAACTTTAACTGAATGCTCACCTCACTACAGTTCAGGGTGTCACTCATAGTGAAACGTTCATCACACTAAAGTTTAGGATGTAACTCATAGTGCAACATTTATCAAACTACATGCAGGGTGTCACTCATAGTGCAACGTTAATTACACTACAGCTCAGGGTATCACTCATAGTACAACGTTCATCAAACTACAGTTCAGGGTGTCACTCATAGTGCAACGTTCATCAAACTACAGTTCAGGGTGTCACTCATAGTGCAACGTTCATTACACTACAGTTCAGTGTGTCACTCATAGTGCAACGTTCATTACACTTCTGTTCAGGGTGTCACTCATAGTGCAACGTTCATCAAACTACATGCAGGGTGTCACTCATAGTGCAACATTCATTACACTACAGTTCAGGGTGTCACTCATAGTACAACGTTCATCAAACTACAGTTCATGATGTCACTCATAGTGCAACGTTCATTACACTACAATTCAGTGTGTCACTCATAGTACAACGTTCATCACACTACAGTTCAGGATGTCACTCATAGTGCAACGATCATTACACTACAGTTCAGGGTATCACTCATAGTACAACGTTCATCAAACTACAGTTCAGGATGTCACTCATAGTACAACGTTCATCAAACTACAGTTCGGAGTGTCACTCATAGTACAACGTTCATCAAACTACAGTTCAGGGTGTCACTCATAGTACAACGTTCATCAAACTACAGTTCAGGATGTCACTCATAGTACAACGTTCATCAAACTACAGTTCAGGGTGTCACTCATAGTACAACGGTCATCAAACTACAGTTCAGGATGTCACTCATATCAAACTACAGTTCAGGGTGTCACTCATAGTACAACGTTCATTACACTACAATTCAGGATGTCACTCATAGTACAACGTTCATCAAACTACAGTTCAGGATGTCACTCATAGTACAACGTTCATCAAACTACAGTTCAGGATGTCACTCACAGTACAACGTTCATCAAACTACAGTTCAGGGTGTCACTCATAGTACAACGTTCATCAAACTACAGTTCAGGGTGTCACTCATAGTACAACGTTCATCAAACTACAGTTCAGGGTGTCACTCATAGTACAACATTCATCAAACTACAGTTCAGGATGTCACTCATAGTACAACGTTCATCAAACTACAGTTCAGGGTGTCACTCATAGTACAACGTTCATCAAACTACATGCAGGGTGTCACTCATAGTGCAACATTCATTACACTACAGTTCAGGGTGTCACTCATAGTACAACGTTCATCAAACTTCATGCAGGGTGTCACTCATAGTGGAACATTCATTACACTACAGTTCAGGGTGTCACTCATAGTACAACGTTCATCAAACTACAGTTCAAGATGTCACTCATAGTGCAACGTTCATTACACTACAATTCAGTGTGTCACTCATAGTACAACGTTCATCACACTACAGTTCAGGATGTCACTCATAGTGCAACGTTCATTACACTACAGTTCAGGGTATCACTCATAGTACAACGTTCATCAAACTACAGTTCAGGATGTCACTCATAGTACAACGTTCATCAAACTACAGTTCGGAGTGTCACTCATAGTGCAACGTTCATTACACTACAGTTCAGTGTGTCACTCATAGTACAACGTTCATCAAACTACATGCAGGGTGTCACTCATAGTGCAACATTCATTATACTACAGTTCAGGGTGTCACTCATAGTACAACGTTCATCAAACTACAGTTCGGAGTGTCACTCATAGTACAACGTTCATCAAACTACAGTTCAGGGTGTCACTCATAGTACAACGTTCATCAAACTACAGTTCGGAGTGTCACTCATTGTACAACGTTCATCAAACTACAGTTCAGGGTGTCACTCATAGTACAACGTTCATCACACTAAAGTTTATGATGTCACTCATAGTACAACGTTCACAAAACTACAGTTCAGGGTGTCACTCATAGTATAACGTCATTAGAACATAGTCAGACTGAGATAGATAGTAGCAAATCTGATCATCCAACTGTAATGTGTTAACGAAGTGCACTAACCCTCATGGGAACATGGTCACATGTCAACTGTTGTCTGCCATAGTTTGGACCTCAGGCTGCCATTAGGGCTGACGTTTGAGTTAGGACATCATAGACAGTTTAGGGCTTTCCTACGTATACATTTCATAGAGAGCATATGTAATAAACTAATTAATAATAAAAACTAGCTTTCCTAATAATAATAATATAATAAGGTTTATCAAAATAAATGAAAACTTAACCCAATTATTTTCATTAATTTTAGACTTTTCGCTAAGTGGATCTAAGTGGATTTGGTATAAAACTAAAAACAAAAATTAATTGGCTAGGTTATATTAGATTTTTTTAGGTTATGTTAGGTTTGGTTAGGTTAACATAAGTTATGGCTATGGTAGCGAATTAACAGTAAAGATCGATTTCTATTTTACACGTCAAATGAGCTTGCAATTTGATTACAATTAATGAAGGAATAAATTATCTTTACTTATGTTGGCTCGGAATTTTATTTTTTTGTTAAACTTAGCGTCTGTACCTTTTCATTTGGGGTTTTTAGTTATAATATTTAAATATTCTTTTTGATGCAAAGATGTTAATTCATGGACATTTATGCCTACAAGTTAAAAGTGTACTACAAGCATACCTCTTACATATATTAAAAAACAATTAATATTATATTGCCATGAAGTAATATATTTTAAGATAATTACTAATTAGATATTAACACAATTGAATACGCCAAGGATCTATAATATAAGTGTAAATTTTAGGTAAAAGAAAACCTAAAACAACAGCAAAATAACAATCTCAAAGTCAGAATTGAACATCAAAATCCTGCTTCACATAAACGTGCTTTAAGTGATAAAACGTCAAGGAAGAATTTATTTCAAAGGTAAAAAAGTTAAAGTTAAAGATCATCTTATTTTACCAGGCGAAGTTAGGGCTAAGAAGCCCTCTCTAACACCTAAACTGGGGACCAACGGCTTAAGGGCGACTTCCGAACCACCACCAGTGACCGGGCAGGCGGGCTGCGTGCAAGGACGGGATCGCTCAGACGACGGTCACTCATCCAAGGGGCAGCCACGCTCGATGTTGCTTGACTCCGTTATCTTGGGATAACGTCGGAACCCTCCGGTCAAGGCCACTGGCTAAAGGGTAAGGAGTAAATATTGAAAGAACAGAAATCACAAATAAAAGATTGTTGCATAAATATTGATTTATAAAGAGATTATTCGTTATGGCCTGTAAAAAATAATAAACCGAATTTACGGTTCAATTTTAAGAGAGCCAGTGACACTATTAAATACAACAAAAGCCCGTGTCCAAAAACACAGGCTGGTAACATGCGTGATGATGTTTGTTTAAAGGGGTGTGGGCGGGTTGATATTGCCTGGTAAAAATTCAAATGAGTGTGTGGGGTAGGGGGAGGGTCAGTTTGTACTGTGACAGAATTATACGCCTTTCCTCTTACAAGTCACGTGATTAAAAAATGTCCTTTATTACCTGCTCAATCACTCATTGTTAGTTTAAGGGGATGGACCACTGAAAATACCAATCTCTTTAATATAAAAAAAATGGCTTGATTTTTTTCTATTATGTTACTGTGATTGAAAAGAAGCTACTACCTGGTCTTGGTCCGAAATAATGTTTAGATGTATGAGTTTTTGACATTTTCTCAAGTTCTAACAGGCAGAAATTCTGAAAAATTGTGTAATTCTAAAGAAATTATAGTCCTCTAAAAATTTAGGTAGACTTATGACTTCAAGGTAAAGATTTTTACCATGGTAATACAAAATATTTAAAAAAGGTGTTCCAATTTAAACAAAAAATATTTGTTCATTTTAAAAATATGGTACAAACACAATTCTACTACCTAAATAGTAGTATAGTATAGTCATGAATGCAAGGTAAAGATTCTAATATTTTTGTAGTATGTACTATAAATATTTCTTTAGATAAATCATATTTTTTCTAGAAAAACACTGAAAAATTAATCTTTCGGCAATCGCCCGCTAAATCAAGGGCTGACCCTGCTCATTGCACTAGCCTATATTGGAGCGGCGGAGTACATAATCTCAAATATATGTTTAAGGTGTATGACAGATTGATATCATAGACATGTATAGTTTTTCTGTATCAGGACAAAACTCAGAATAAAAGTTAAAAACAATAAAAAAATATTTCTAAATATGAACTTTTTGTGATTTTCTTTGGTACATCCTCCTAAATACTGGATTTTCAATAAGACTACTTAGTATTTTATTGAAAGTGTTAATCACTTTCTGTGTCCTATAGTTTTAATGGCATTGTTTAAAATATATAATTGACAAGTAATGAAATAAGGTTTACATCATACTCATGACAATATACAAAACTAAATAATATATTAATAAACGTCTTACAATCTAATTATTTGTATTAATAAAACTATTCAACTACAAATAGGTTAATGGACAGAGTCTTTGCTCAGAGATGTATGTTGTTGATAGTTCCAGTTTTAATTTCCAGGATTAGATAGCACAGTCTAAGCTTCTCAGTTGTCTAAGAGCTTGTACAATCCATACACTCATACCATTGTAAGTGTATGGATGGGTGGGTGGGTTCATACCACTGTACGTGTATGAGTGGGTGGGGCTTCATACCATTGTACGTGTATGGGTGAGCGGGTGGGTCAATAGCACTGTACGTGTATGGGTCGACAGGGGAGTTGAGATGTAGATTTTCCAACTGCTATCCTGTGAATCGAAGCCGGACCTCAAAGTCAGGAGTCAAGCGACATGTTATTTGGCCACCAAACCACCCAATATGAACTAAAGTTGTATTTACGATAGTTCATAAACCAAGTATACCTGTAGCAAAAATATCCCATACTATCTATTTACTCTTCGTTTTAATCATCAATTTAATTTCAAATTATATAAAAGAGAAAAAAATTAGTTTAAAATTCAAATAGAATTACAAACGTTGTAATAAAGTCTGTTAAGCCTACTTGAGTATGTACGAAGTCCAATTTACATCGTGTAATCTCATCAGAGTAGAAATGGCGTAATTTTCATCATGTTGGACTTGATAAAAAATTTATAAGTTTTAACGTTTACGTAAACTTGTATAACTACAAGCAGTCATTCCCATTTTGTAGAAAAAAGTGTAATCAATTAAGAGACCAAAATCTAACAGTAGGAAGCCGTATAGATGAAAATCATATACAGTGGGTCAATATACTGTACGTGTATGGGTGGGTGGATGGGTCGATACACTGTACGTGTATGGGGAGTGGGTGGGTCGATACCACTGCACGTGTATGGGTGGGTGGATTGGTCGATACCACTGTACGTGTATGGGTGGGTAGGTGAGTCAATACCACTTAACGTGTATGAGTGTTGCTGAAGTGTTCATACTACGATCCTCAATATAACGAAATCCTCGAAAAAACTAATGTTTCAAAACTCCCTTTAACCTGTCATAACACTTAATGTTAAAAGTATATTTCTATTACATGAATTTTGAATGTAACACGAATGTTGTTCGATCTTCAAGACAACGAGAAACCCGTATAGCGCGTATATCAAGAGCCAAACAACTGAATAGCACGAGTTTGACCTTTTTATGACGAATTCCTGCGTTTAAAACTCCATTTTATTCCTACGAATTTATATTTCGAATTTATTCTTGTCAAAAAGGAAACCTTGATTTTGGTTTGCCTTCTCTTCTGAAATTGCAAGTGGCATTGGGCAGTACATATTTAATGCAGTTTAGTATGATTCTATAGTGTGATCGATGCCGTTAAGAACGATCGAAAATACGGTTAGCGTTTATCTCGATGAAAAGATAAACATACTGCTTTAAGTGTTGAATTTAAGAGGAATATGACAAATGCACAAAATGTAGTACTTAGTGCCTTAATTAAAATTGCAATAAACTATTTGTTCTATATATGAAAGCGAACCTTTATACTAGGAATTTTTCCCTTTTTAACGTTACTACCAAGAACCAGTTGCCTTGACCGGAGGGTTCCGATGTTATCGCAAGAACACCCTCCGTGGCTGTTCATTGAATGGGTGACTGTCTGAGCGATCCCGTCCTTGCACACAGCCCACCTGCCCGGTGACTGGTGGTGGTTTGGAAGTCACCCTTAATCCGTTGGACCCCATGCTAAGTGTTAGATAGAGCTTTTAACACTAACTTCACCTAGATAATAAGACAGTCTTTAACTTTTAAATCTAGATATCACGAATACCTTGAAAATACGAATGTTTTTCAGTCACCCTCAGATTCGTGGTATTGATGTTGTACGTTATTCTTTTAAGTGAGAGTGGAACGTGAAAAAAATTAAAATTTAGTCTAACACAGATAGTAGTAATAGCAGATTTGAATTTAGTACGGTACTAAAGAACATTATTTTCAATCATATAGTAAACTAGCTGTACCCGCCCGCTTCGCCGGTCATAATATTGAGTTTGATTTAGAACCTAATAGCTGAAAGAGTTCGAGTATTTTTGCTTCTTCTACCAATATTAGATTTTTTGAGGCATGTCATAAAAAGTAAACTGCAAAACAAATAATTATTTATTTTTTATTTTCACGTTTCACCACATGTTTTAATTACCGAGAAAAAAAGGTTAACACCAAATACAGATCACCTGATCAAGTAAAAGTAGTGTGTGCTACACTCTCAATGTGAAATGTAGAACTACAATAAATCAAAACACATACAGTACTGTTGTTGTGAGAACTTCAATCTGCTTATGGCATGTGAAACTACATTAAACCACTCAGTCATATGTTTTTTGTAAACAATTCAGATTCTCCATTTGAATAACATGGGATCTTTAGGAGCCCGTGGGGCGGGACCCTGTGGACGGATCTGTATCAAACTTTACAGAAACCATCTCGGGAGTATACGGGACAACATTCTAAAGTTTCATGGCGATCGGTTGGATGGTTTGGCAGCGCATAAACTTCAAATATACAAACATCCTCTTTTATAAATATAGATGAGCGAGAGCAGAGAAAATTAAAATTTATAAAGATTTTAATTTTACACTACATTTTATTTTAATTCTACACCTACATAAACTACAGACAAAAGCACTAATGTAGTTTTTGTTTCTTGAGGTCTCCTATAATCTTAAAAACGCGTTAAAACGTGCGAAGGGACATTAGAGCGATCATCTGTTGGAAAAGTGTTCTTGGTAATAGTGGAGATGTGACGAGCACGGCAAACGTTCTTGAGTGGTGGAAATTAGGAAATGATCACGTCTCAAGGGCACTTAAACCTGGAGGACGGGGGGGGGGACGAAGTTTCTTGATTCCGTCTCCAACACAATCCGATTTTGTAAAAATCACGATTAGAGTCTTCATCCTTTTCTTATAATTAGTCATAAATGGTATTTTATTTTTACTCTACCAGAAGTAACAAAACTATTGCTTTAAGGCTGTTTTATGTGATAATTGATTTCAATCAGACATTTAAAAAATGTAAATGTGAAAAATAAAAAGTAGAAGTTTGTATGACGAATCTCCTGAGTTCCAGTTATTACAACATTTGTTATTCGTAACATTTTTAATTACGCAAATGGCATATATTTAAATAGTGTCTCTAAGTACATTTCATGATCAAGATGTATAGTTTATACAATATTTGTACATCATAATAATTACTTACATGAACTATTTATTGTCCAATCCAATGTTATAACAAAAAAAGCATAAGTAAAATGTATACTGAGGAACAATAGTAAATTTAAAATTTCTTATAAAAATATTATCCTTTAAAAGTTCTGAAACCTTTTTTTACGTTAGTAAGGTTTATTTTTAACTATGGCTTTATAAGTATGCTTTAAATTTAAACAGTTTACTTACTGTATCTTTAAAGACAATTATTCAAAGATTGTCATACATTCATTTAATTAAATGTACTATTCATGACCTAGTTAGCCTATCTGAAAATGTTGCGTTGTGTCCATCGAATCTTATTCGATTCCAACTACGAAATGGCAAGGTAAAGAAAAAAAATGGGTAATTTTACTTCAGTCTGTGAAGAAAAATTCATTATTTCAATTATGTGCCTCTTGATAGGCTAAAGATTAGCACTCTTCACTTCAATGCAGGACGTCACGAGTTCAAATTCTGGGATATTAAAATAAATTCGGCTTGATTGGTTTGGACCTTTGTCCAATAAAAACGTAGGAATATAAATAAAAAAAATTAATAAAATATATATATATATATTTTATACTGGAAAACTAATTTTATTGGAAAACTATATACTCTATTTTGTATGAGGAAATTTTATTTAAGAACAGTACGATTTAAGCATATGAATTTAAATAATTTAGACCTATTAATTTATCTAAGATTCTATAAATTCAATCAAATATATGAATGATATTAAATCCTATTAAAATCCTTTTTAATATTATTTTCTAAATGTAATTTTTTTCATTTCATACACTTTTCATTGATATTCCAAACAAGATTGTTTGTATATTTTTGGTCAGTGATTTCAATCCATGCTAGGGTGCAATGAACCCTTGGTGTGCATCGACAGATGGTCTTGAGTGCATTCAACATCGAGTGAGTGCAAGCCGCATTGTAGTAACTTCCAGCACAAAACACGGACTCCCACTTTGAACCCATACCCTTTCACACATGACGTCACCACACGTGTATAACGTTTGGTTAGTTAGAGACTCTGGTAAAGCTTTTCGAAAAACTTGTATGTAGATGCCATTTTAGACATTTTAAGAATATTTGTTCTGTGTTTGTATCCTACAAATTGTGTGATTACTGACAATATCGTCTTAGTACGGTTTTTATATCATAATAATTCGCTGCTTAGAGAAGATATCCACTTAAGTGACAAACAACGTTTTCCCTAGTAGCGTGGCTAGTATAAATACACTTAAACTAGAACCAAAAAACCTACAAATTAATAGAATTTGCTCATTTAAGATTCTAAAACGTATAATTATTAGTAATCATAATAATATGTTTATACACATCAAAATCCAACAAACCGTAGATTCTGCAATATAAAATTTCAGAAATTAATAATTTTAAACAATTCATTGTCAGCAAACAAATACGCTGCGATGGAATGGAAGATCTAATTAGTAATCTATAAATTAAAAAAACAGATAACACTGATCCATGAGGGTTATATATTTGTTTAGTATAAGTTTTACTTGGTGAAACTTTTACTGTTGCAGTAAAACTTTTGAACCAGAAATGTATTGGGCTTCTGAAACTCTGTTTTTCTGGTTTATTAAGGGGTTTTTAATGATCGACCATATCAAAAGCTTACTATACTTCAGTAATGGTTTGAAGCCTATGCTTTAATATATCTCCATTATACATCGTGCTCTTTTCAACAGGATCACTATCACATCCTACCTAAGGAAGGACATGAAAAACAGAAATAAAATAAATACTTTCTTTAAAAAATGAATATAAACTAATTTTATACGTTTAATTATCAACTTCTTATTAGTATATGCTGTATAAAAAAAGAAACCACACTTCAGACTACAGAAGAAAAGAGTTTGTCCCAAATGTAAACGTCATAACCACAAATCGATTATGGAAGGATGTGAGCCATTCAAGGAAATAACATTCGACGGAAAAAGGAAGTCAGAAGGCCTCACTCGAAATTGTACAAATACCAATCTTTCGTGGCATTTCCAAATTTGGTCTGCAGTTTTACTGCTTCAAAAAATCGGAATAAGTTATCGTATAATGTTTCTCTTAGCTTATATATAATTAAAAATTAATTATTATTCATATTTTACAAATTTACGAATTGTAAATATAATATTACTGTACTATTTATTTGTAAACGAGCTGTTCAGCCATGTACAGCTAAGGATACAATATATACCAGGTAATATTAAGATTCTTCTATCTTTAGGTAATTACATTTTACGTTAAAGTAAATCCGAATACTGAATAATGACAATTGACAAAAGCTTTGTATGAAAAAAGTTGTAACATCTAATATTTGGTTAACACAAATGAAGTAAATGATTTCATCACTACAAAGCATGCCCATAAAATTGTACTTATGCGAATAAAATGAAAAAAAATTAACATAAATCTATTCATTTCTGTCTTGTAGATAAAACAAATATATTTCTCTAATATTCAAGCAAATTTACATAAATAATTGAATAGTAACTTCATTTCTTTACAAGGACCAAGAAACTTAATAAAACTAAATAACTAAACAATAATAATAATATAGTTTCGGATGGAACCAACTTTTACATATTTGCATGCAATATATACAAATACATACATCGATTTGTATATGACTAGTTAAAACATTAATAAACAAAATCGTACATTATTATTCAGAAGTAAAGTTCACTCATTCATTTGTGAATGGAATGGAAACTTAAATACATAAATTTTTATTAAATAAAATGTCTATACAATAGGACAATTAAGTGTTTGTCATAAATATGTATCCTTACCACAAACTGAATGGAAATAATGACCACAGAACGGGGTTGGATTTCATGAGGTATGAAAATAAGGTTCAAATACAGTACATTCAAATTAAAAACCGTCCCAAACTTACTTCAATTTAGCCACTATTTCCTGCAACTTGTTTCATTACACACATGCCTGTTATTCTAGTTATTTCCAACGAATATTTATTAAATTAAGACTCATTCGGATCGAGAAATATATATAACATATATATAACATTTCTACCTTTAGGTCTTATCTCATAGATATAATCATTTGATGTATTTGTAAGTTACATTAGTTTATAATAAACAATTCTTACTTGAGTATACTTTAATTGTAAAGGTAAATATTTCTTAACTTACAACCTCTTACATACAGAATTATTCTTAAAAATAAATGTTCATATTATATTAATATATTCGCCAAAACATCACATACTAATCTAATTTTTGTATTTATAAAAAGCGTCTATAATGTATACTTTATTTTCTGCCAAAATTCAATATATATCCACTTTAAATAACCACAAATTTTTCAAATCTATGATATTTATTAGGGCTATCATACATAGAAAATAACAATATACTAAACTCAATGAGAAAATATGATAGAGCTAAGAAAATGTAAGACAAATCACATTTTAAAATTAGTTGAAAAAAGTTGAAACAATAAATAACTACACTAAAAACAAACACTGAGTTATAAAAACAGGAATAAGAAAACCAACAAAATATTATGTTTTCCCTGTTCCTTTTTGGTATTTTCGATAAGTATGTTCTTTATCATTGTTTTTTGTTAACTTTTGTGAATATGTGCAGATATTCCCTTGTTAAATTATGTCTCTTTAAAAGTATTTAAGTTCACTTCTTTTCAGATGACAATCAGTTTGTTTTAATTTTTATTTAACTAAAAACTCGCTTGTGCTTATTTAGCAGTTAGCATTATTGGTTAATCAACGCTGTATATTTTAACAATTTACAACGTAATACTAATGGTAAGACTAACGAAAGATACAGTTTTTAAAACATCTTTAGAAAATGTTAAATCCTAACAATTCCTTTGATTGATAATTTGTAATAATATTAACAATACACGTAACTGTTGAGATATACAAATCTACACCTAGATTTCATATAGGATATTCTTAAGGTATTCAAATTTAATCTCATACTAAATTAGCACAGAAAATCTTAAGTAAATTTACAAGACTTTAAAATACTTTCAGAAAATGTTTTTAAAATATTACAAAATCCCTTATATAGAGGAAATATGGCTGCTATTTCCAAGGCTTTAAATGTAACAAATATGATTATCACTTAAAATACCAACATTCATATTGAAATATTTTGACAATAGTTTGTTTTATATTTGATTTTATGTGTCTTTTTAAGTATAGCTGTAAACATTTAAAACGAATAATAAAGCTTCAGTAATACATCGTGTGAAGGGAGTCAACCTCTGGTATTCAGAGGGATGCAACCCCCTCTCTGCGTACAATTAAACCATGTTTAATACAGGCCCACCTTAAAGTTATGACTTCTCCGACTCAGTCCTTCATTAGACTGGCAGGCGCATCGCAATTCCAGCATTCCTCATGTTAATTTTACAAGGCGCCAGTATTTAAGATCGTTGCCTAAACACGGGTCATAAAATAATATGTTTAATTAATTTAATTACTTAGTAAATATTAACAAAGTATATTAATTCATTACGATTAGAAATATGTAAGTAATAAAAACTAATTAAGATAAAGAAAATAATAATACACAATTTTCATGAAAGTCATTTTTACAGTCTCAATTACATATTCTAATTTTTACTTAGATTATTTTCATTAGTAAAAAAGTCTTTTTAAATGATAATTTTCTTTTAAATTGCTTCCCGATCTGTATTGAGGGAGCTTTGTGTTTCTTATAATGTTCTATTACGCTATACCAATTAAACAAACTTTCGGTCAAGGACATAATAATAAAATAAAATAAATAAGCTCTTGTTAAGGTGATTGGGATTAGTAATGCTGTTTCTATGAGTAGGGTGGACGCGTTAAGTAAGGATCTGTAGGCAAATTGTTAATATGTATAGCTTTAACTTTGATTAACTTAAAAATAATCCGGAAAAGATAACACGTTCTTTTTCCAGTCATCTTATATAAATCATACCGAATATGTTAAAACTCTGAATCTATTTCACTTCCTATATTTAGGAATAAGACACTTTGCTTGCATTAGTAACACACTTTGGTTCGAAGGTGATAAATACTTTTTCAACAAGTTTCTATTTAGCAGATTACCATATTCACTTATTTCGCTTAATTCACAAGCATAACCGTTATAAATCCAGCTGTTTCTTCTATTTAACCTGGTGAAGTAATGGTGTTTTGTTGTTCATTTGTAAATAGTTAACTTAGTAAACAGTAAAGTAGTGTATGTGTATACAATTACAAAAAAAAATTGATACTTTTTTTTTGTATTTCCGTATTTTTTTGTAACGAGTGTTAGAAGCAACAAACGCATTGTTTCGGCAGAGATAAAATTCCATCGGAACGTGTCGTTTGTTTCTTTAAACTCTTCTAGCGTTGAAAACATCAAACAAATTTACCTAACATGAACAGTATAATGTCAACAAATAGCTCAAAAAACAAGAGTATATACATACAACTATTGAAATGTAATGTGAGGTAATGTAATTCAAAGACAATGGGCTTGACTTAATACAAAATGTTCTGGACTTATCCCAGGTATCGAATATCGAAAACTTTTACGTGGAGTAAATAAAGTCGAATGTTTTATTTATGATATCATGAAATCATTTTTCATATTATACAGTAGAAATTTGAAAATATCAACCCTAACTTGCAGGCATTGAATAAATATTTATTAAAACCAATTTATATCTATAAATAAAACCAGACACCTTGTGTTAACTACAGATTTACCGAAAGTAATTCTAGTGTCGTCAGACAGAGCGCGCACTGACGAGGAAATATTTCTTCCAGTCACGTCTGGTGTAGGCCCTAAACGTCAGAGATTTTATTGTTGTTTAAACAACTTTAAGGAGCTTTAAAGTTAAGCAAATTTATTCAGGCAAAGTTTCGTAACTATGTGAAATGAGAAGAAAACATATGGACTAAATGACATTTCATGATTTAACCAGAAATTTTAATAAAAATAAATAATTTCGAAGATTTGGAGGTTATGTTCGTGTCCGAAGTGTATCCCCCTGGGTGGTTCTAAACGAGCAACAAACCTCGTAGCTGGAATGTCACGAATTTTGTATTGTACTAGGAAATATTTTATTGTACTATTATAGCTACCACTAGACATATTAATTGACAGTAATATTTAAATAAACAAAACTATAAATCTTAAATGAATAAAAAATACATTTATTAAGATTACAAACAGTAGTTAATATTTTTTAACAAATATCATTTCAGATTCGAAATATTAATGATATCAACACCTGCCGTGAGATCTCCGACACTGTGACACAACATAGGAAGAAGTACTATTTACACACCAATTTCATTCTTTTTTTAATGCTTTAGGTCTGAAGACGATAAACGTGTTTTATTGACAATAACTACCGTAGATAGTGTTATGTATTTTTTTTTTTTTTAAATTAAGTTGGAATCAATTTGAGCTTTTTCATTTTTTAATAATATTTACCATCCATTTGAATGTCTTTGAAGATAGAGATTTCGTAACGCTGTAAATTCAAGTGAATATAGATTTAAACCTAGACTGCAGTGAAAATTTGACACGATACTCACCGTGTTCTGGTAAATGTATTTTGGAATACTCATACATGTAAGCTTAACGCTGTGTTATGTTGTAATTAAAATTATTATTACAAAAATTTTAAATGAAGATACTAATTAAAAAATAAAAATACTTATATTAATTAAAACCTATCTTGATAAAGTCGTTGATAGAAAAATTCACACATTTTAAGCATACTACACTGAACAAAAATTATCGTATCAAGTAAATTATTTTTATTGTATCATAACATCTAATAGAAACATTATTCGAAAATTTCAGTGTATAAAGATAGCATAAATCAGGATACTGTATAACTCTACGTTATATTAAATTTATAGATTTAGACAGATACGTTGGTGTCTATATAGGCATAGACACGTTCCTGTTGATGAAATATGGCAAAGTCAACAGATGCAGGTCAACAGCAATCGACAGTGTTTGATGTATCTAACTGCAGTACCACACGTAAAGTAAACAGGGGTCTCCCCACACCTCCAAGCGATCAGTTGGAGAATTATAATAACGAGGTTTCTATAGTTGTCTTTGTGCAGTGGATAAAAGAATCTGGCTTTTTTTAAAGACAAGAAATGTGTCTCAGATAAGTTTTTGTTATTGTAAACCAAAGGTAGATACGAACACAAATAATAATTAATAAAAAGGATTTCCAACCAAGGAAATTATCTAAATGTTATACATATAATATGCAGGGTTTTTAACAAAAATTCTGTCAGGCATATTACGGACGAACGTATAATGATGAAAGAATTATTCCTCACAAAATCTAACCCAAAGAATAATTATTTTTAACTTTTCTGTTCTTACATGTACTAGAAACTGAGGTTTAGTAGTTAGAATCTCTGAATTACTTAAATTATTGTTCTACAATAGGCCATTATTTAAGTGAAAAGAAAAATCAATTGTCTTTTTCCAATTTCAAAATGGGCGCTGTTTCTCTTTTCTCCGGGGGGGGGGGGGATATATTGTTGTATACCCTAAATGTTCTATACCTATGCATATCTATACCCTTCTATGTTTAGCTGTTTTGAATTTTCAGACAACATATGTCAACTAGCTTGTCTGATAATTTTTAAGGTTATAATTCTTAATAACTTTCTAACGAACACCTACCACATTTCTATTATTTATTTTTACGTTTAGTAAGCCTAACAAAAACGTTCATTTTCCATATCAAATAATGCATGATATTTGAGATTAGAGCAAAATTAAATGGAACAAAAGCAACATAAGATTAGCTGATTGATGAAATACTCAAATAACATTCATTTGACGTGGTCAACTGTGGTTTGACGTGGTCAACTGTGGTTTGACGTGGTTAACTGTGGTTTGACGTGGTCAACTGTGGTTTGACGTGGTCAACTGTGGTTTGACGTGGTCAACTGTGGTTTGACGTGGTCAACTGTGGTTTGACGTGGTCAACTGTGGTTTGTTTTCGTTTCAAATTCCTATCCTGAGAGAGCTAATAACGCAGGGCCAAGCGGCCTGTCAGGGTGTGTTATAGTTAGCGTAGGTTCGAATATCCTGGACTGGAAGTATTTATCAGTAGTACTATTCAATATACAACCTTGTACTATACAACTATTCCCCTATACTATGTCTGAAAAACTACTCCGTAGTTATAAATAGTCTATGGGGAATGGGCAGAGTAACGTAAATAAGGACATCGGCCTCACATTAAAAAGATTGGAGGGTTATTGAAAGATAACCCAAGATTAAAATGTTGAAATGCAATACTTTGTTACAAAACTAACACTATCTAGTTAAGGCACATATCTTAGTGTTCCAAATCCAGGCCTCAGAGCTGTTTTAGATACTAAGAAATCAACTAGCCGATGTGAGTTTGGTTTATAGTGTGCAGTGGTGGGTTTTGCTACAATTAATTGTTAATGGCAATCGTCCGGGTGCCCAGTTTAGCTATCTAATGAATTTAGTTACAGATTTTATCACAAATGCCACTAAGAGTAGTAAAGATCCTGACTCACTAACGAACAAGCAATGTATTCCCCTCCCCTCTCTCCTCCTCATAGCCCCCGCCTGTCCCGCCCCACAAATTTGACAGATGGACACAACTTCCTCCTTCATAATAAAATCTAGCAATAAACTTTATATAAATTAATAATCTACTTTTTTAGCCAAAGACGATTATAAAAATTTTAACTCAAATTTTGAACAAATATTATTTATAAACAAAATTTATAACACTTAAAACAAATATTTTGTTTAGATGTACTATATACTAATTTGGTTAGTGCGTTTTGTACTCTATATTCTAGAAATATTGATAAATTATATCTCACAGTTTGCTCATGGGTTAAGCATGAAAAATTCCAAATTAGTCACTTTGGGCAGCCATATCTCCATAAAGAATTTTTCCTCGTAACACATTTATTACTTAATCGATACTAACAATTTTATAGAAAAAATTTCAAAAATAATTTTCGATCGAACACCCTTCAAACCAGCACAAGAGAAATATTTATTTCTAGTTGTAATAATGAGTTAAAATGAAAACAACAAAATAACATCTCAAACTACTCAAAATAGTTGTATTTTAGTATATACTTTAATATGTTAAAAGTGGTTCTAGAAACTTCGGGACGTATTATTAATTTTAAAAAAATCTACCAATGAAATGAAGAGGGGATGGTGCGCATGCGCCAATAAGTGTTGTTGCATGTTTGTCTGCTCTGCTTAAATCTTAACTTTTTGACGAATGTTTCTTTAATACTGTACATAAATGTCGTTTGCATTGTGACATTGGTACTTGTGATGCTGCCCGATCCTCCAGTTCAATTCCGTAAGCGTAGATATACTATTAGTGGACAGTCAAACTAGTCAAGGGTTTTAGGTTAGTTGACCTAAACACTCCCGAACCAAACGTGCCCACGCTTATCGGCTCTTATCTGTGGGAACCTTGTCATCCACTACCTTCAACGATTGCTACACCGAGGCAAAGTAGCCGAGTGGTTAAACCGTAATCTACCAACCTCAAGTACAAGTGTTCGAATCCCCCATCTCTCCAATAGCTTTTTGATTAAGGAAAAATCGCATTATTGTTTCTGACAAAGCCTTTATTTTTTTAATGCATTTTACAGGCTTATTATTATTATTTTTTTTTTTTTTTTAATTTTGAATCTACATTAGTTTTATTACCTGTATATATTTTAAACCAAATTGTTTTGTGACATTCATACCAGCAAGATGGTGTTGACTAATGACATTGTATACGAATCAATTGACGAAACTGATATGGAAAGTATTGTTTTTAGTTTAACTAAGGAACTAAACTTAATCACTCACAAACACCCTGACATTGATTTTAACAATATCTCGTCATGTATTACCGACTTGTTAAATAAAATTGACTTATTAAGTGCATCCTGTGATCAGCAAAAAATTGATCTGGAGCAGTCTCGCACTGAAGCACAGGAATTATCTGTGCAGCTGGAACTTGAAAAGGAGCAGCGCAAAATTGATTTTGAAAAATCGTTCCAAATTCAAGACCTTTTCGAATCTGATAACGGCTCTTTAAAAGATGAACTACAGGCTGCTAAAGTGTCCCTAAAGAAGTGCAATGAAGTTGCAGTGAGACTTACGAGTGAAAAAAATTCTCTCCATGACCAGTTAAATAAGACTATTAAAACACTTAAAAGTCAGGAAGAACAAAATCACGATCTAGAAACTACCATAAGTACACTAAGCTATAAATTAAGTGTAGCTAATAAGCAACTTGTACAACTTAATGATAAGTTATCTGATCCTAGTA
This sequence comes from Stictocephala bisonia, assembly GCA_035578905.1. Classification (NCBI taxonomy): domain Eukaryota; kingdom Metazoa; phylum Arthropoda; class Insecta; order Hemiptera; family Membracidae; genus Stictocephala; species Stictocephala bisonia. Next base: position 19,313 of record JAQJVL010003573.1, on the reverse strand, counting down.
ACAAGTGGGTAGATGATGACATTATTTTCACTTATTTTAATGACATGTCAAATACTGTTAGTTCTGAAATTTTATTTTTTGGACCTGCGGTCTCTCAAACACTTAAATTGGGGCCGCATGACTATGTAACAGATGTTTTGGTTGGTTCACAATACTCTGCCTCTAATCACACTTTTTTATGTGTAAGCAACAGTGAAGAGCTCAGTAAAGCAGACTCTGGTTCACACTGGTCTCTCTTGTTTGTTGACAAAAACCGCAATGAAGCCTACCACTTTGACTCTTTAAAGGGATGTAACAATTCATCGGCTCTCAAATTAGCTAATAAGCTAGGGGTACCTATTGATAATTTTGTTGAAGTTGATTGTTTTCAACAAAAAAATAGTTATGAATGTGGCTTTAACGTTATTCTAAATGCAAAGTACATTCTGTACCACTACTGCCTCCAAGGAATCACTTTACCTTTCCATATGTGGCACAGTAACCGTCTTAATGTTGTAACACCTAGTACTAGCAATACCGACTCAGAGATTGTAGCTAAGCTAAAACCTGTATGTAAAACAGTTTCTCCTATAGTTATAAGTAAACAACAAAACTCTTGGCACATTGTTAAATCAAAAAAGCCGAGGCGTGAAATTACTTCAAGTAAAGATGAGAATGTTTCTTTTTTTAGTAAGAACAAATTTGATAGTCTCAACAGCAATGAACTTAATGATACTGAGTCACTAAAATCCCATGTGAAAGTTCACTGCACTCGAGCTTCATTAAATGTAAATAGCCATAGTAACCACACTAAAGTAAGTTGTTCAAAACAAAAAAATAAGAGTCGTACAAACAAAAACCTAATATCTTATACTGAAAACAATGAAAGCAATGTTCAATTGTTAAGAGACTCGCATGTTGCTGTAGAGAACAACTGTGAGTTAAATGCTACAAAACCCAAACAAAAAAATAAAATCAGACCTCTCTGATAGCCACGGTAGAGGACTTAGTGAGATGTTAAGTAACAGATACGGTGAACAGTTTGATATTTTAGGTACAGTAAAGCCTAATGGCACTGTTGCAAATGTAATTGAGAACGTAGACACGGTCACAAAAGATATGACTATGGATGATTACCTAATAGTAGTAGCAGGTACAAACAATATTGTCAATGGAGTTTGTAATGACAATATTATAGATCGTTTCCGTGATCTACTTACAAAAGTAGGTAACACTAGAGTCATTGTAGCATCACTAACTTATAGATACGATAGACCCACCTTTAATTCACTAATATACGAACTGAATGAAGAACTGTACCAGCTAACTCAATGCTACAGTCATGCATTTTTCTTGTCACTGCGACAACTTACAAACACTCGCTTCTACACCCGTTTTGGGCTACACTTTAACGCCCGTGGTAAGAAAATGATTGTGCAGCTGTTGCATACGTTGCTCATCTCACCGAATGACATTGGTAACCAATCTTCAATTCCTGTAGTTGTTCGTAAACGAGTAACGCCACTGACTTCTAACGCTCCTGGTAGCTGGTGTTTCCGGACTCTGAAAACTGTGCCCTTGTCCTCTGATGAACCCCATTTTTTAGAGCATCGCACGTGTCAGAAACTAATTCCATAGCTTATGATTCTTCTCTCTTACCTCTAAAATCAAAGAAAGAATACTCTGGTGGTGAGGGTTCTATTCGCCTGTTGCATCAAAATATTCGTGGTTTGGTTTCTAAATCATATGAATTAGAAGTACTTATTGACCTAGAACGTCCCGACATCGTTTGCATATCGGAACATTTCCTAAAGAATCAACAGGAGGGTAGTATTCTCATTTCAGGATTTTCGCTTTTTTCGTGTTTTTGCAGACAATCTTATGATAGAGGTGGTACATGCATATACATTAAGGACAACCTCAAAGGTAGCCACATCGATGTTTCTCAGTTCTGTAGGGATGGCACTAGTGAACTGACTGCTGCAAAAATTGACCTAACGCCTAGCGCATCTATTGTACTCTTAGTAGTATATCGCCCACCTGAATCCTCTTCTGGTGATTTCTTTGGCCTAATATATGACTGTTTGAGCAATATTATTAGAAATAGTACCAAGGTAATAGTAGTTGGTGATTTTAATATTGATTTAAGTAAACAAAGCAGCGAAACCGTAAAAATATTGAATTTAATGCAGTCGTTTGGATTAAATCAGTTAATTAAATCGTATACTAGAGAATTTCAAGGAGCTAAAACAATAATAGACCATGTTTACACAAATATAGATTATCCTGTTATCAACGCCTTTGTGCTGAAAACTGCACTATCTGATCACCATGCTCAGGTGGTGGACCTGACTGTTTCTCTACCCCAGTCACCTCCACAAATGACCCATATGTTGAAAAGAACAATAAACTCCAGTACAATAGATATCTTCCGTTTTATGTTAAAATCAGAGTCATGGACTGATGTCCTATCGAAAAGTACAGTTAATGAAATGTTTGATACTTTCTTTTCTCTTATTAAATACTATATGGATTGTGCATTTCCCCTGAGGAAAATGAAAATCGTTAAAAAACCAATGACCTCAAAGGTAACCTTGAATAATGAATTATTAAAAATGAGAGAAGATATGGTTTTATTATATGAAAGAAGCAAAGATCTTCCCGCTAGTCACCCACTACGAATTGCTTATAGAACATTAAAAAACAATTTCAGATCATCCATTAAAGATGCTAAAAGTAAAAATGTACAATACCTTATGGACAATGCTAAAGTAAAATCTAAAGTCATGTGGGAAATAATAAATGAAAATAAAAACAATAAACCAGTAAGCTCACGTCTTATTGGCGATATCACTGATGAGGAGGGTCGATTGGTGGGCGATCCAACTGCTAAATCTAATATCTTCAATAAGTTCTTTACTAGCGTTGGAAACCGTTCTGTAAATAGTTCTTCACACACATCACACACATTTCAGAGCTCCTACTCAGTGCCCAATTCATTCTTCCTCAGTCCAACATGTTTTAGTGAGGTGGCAGATGCTATTAGGTCCCTCAAAAATAGTAAATCTTCAGGTTCGGATGACGTATCGTCCAATCTATTGAAGCAATGTTTGGAATTTCTATCTTTTCCCCTAGCTCACATTATTAACACGTCTTTTGAACAAGGAACCTTTCCCGACTCATTAAAACTAGCAATTGTTAAACCACTTCTTAAGAAGGGTGACCCCCTTCACTGTGGTAGCTACCGACCAATATCCCTTCTGTCTACCTTTTCGAAGGTCATTGAAAAAGTGGTGTTAAGTAGATTAATTGCCTTCTTAGAATCTGGTAAAATCCTCCTTCCGAACCAATTTGGTTTCCGTAAAAATATGGGCACCCTTAATGCGATGTATTTTTTAGTGGAAAAAATTGTTAGAGCTCTTGACAACAGAGATCAAGCAGTTGGTATCTTCGTAGATCTGAGTAAAGCGTTCGATGTTGTGAATCACAGAATTCTAATTGATAAAATGTATTGCATGGGCGTCAGGGGAAGAGCTTTGGATTGGTTCGAATCGTATCTTATGGGCCGTAGACAGGTGGTAGAAATATCTCACTTAGATAGTTCAAGATGCTTAAGTAAACAATATTCTGAAGAGCTGTCAGTAGCAGCAGGGGTCCCTCAGGGCTCAGTTTTAGGACCCGTCTTATTCCTTCTTTTTATGAATGACGTTAACAACAGTGTCAATAAGGGGGATCTTTGTCTTTTCGCCGACGATACGTCACTCATTGTTACAGGTAACAATAGAGATGAATTAGAAGTTACTTCATTCATTGAGGCAAACTCACTGCTACAGTGGCTAACTCAGAATGGTCTTCTAATAAATTCAGATAAGACTAGCTTAATAAATTTTCACATTAGAAATAACTCTGTCACACACACCTCTCTCCAACTTGGCGAATCGTCTGTTTCGCCTACGGATGTAGTCAAGTTCCTAGGTTTACATATCAATTCCCGATTAAACTATGTAGATCACATACACAGTATCAGCTGTAAACTAAGTTCATGCCTTTACGCTATAAGGAAGCTGTCATTTTTTTGCAATAAGGAGATTCTGCTGACTGCCTACTACGGTTGTTTTTTACCATACCTCGTCTATGCTCTTCCAATTTGGGGTTCGGAGTGCTTAAGCACAAAATATTTGTTCTGCCTTCAAAAAAAGGTTATACGTACTATTTTTGGCCTTCGACAACTGGAATCTTGTGTGACTACATTCCGTAGTAATAACATTCTAACATTCCCTTCTTTATTTATTTTTGAATCTTTAATATTTTACATGAAGAATAGAGATTCTTTTCCAGCTTCAAGATCGGTAGCCTATAATTTCCGTCACCAAAATAATCTTCTAATACCTAAACATAAAACAACATTTTTTCAAAGAAGTGCCCATTACACCTGCATAAAGCTATTCAATGCCCTACCAAACCATCTCAAGAAAGTAAATTCAGTTAGTGAATTCAAGAGGGGTCTGAAAGAATTCTTGATAGGAAAAACCTACTACAGTGTTCAAGCCTATTTAAATGATAGCTTATGTGCATAATTTTGTTTTAAGCAGTTTTAAGCAAATTTGATTTAATTAGTTGTATTTCTTTGTAAATTTAAGTATTGTTTGATGTGACCCATGCCAATGCTTGTAAAGTTTAAAGGCAATAAAGAAATTTTGATTTGATTGAATAATAACATAAAATTGCAAGTCATATTTTATGTTGAAAAGGAACTAATTTAAATAAAGTTATTTTTAGCACTGCTTGTTATTTGACTAGACTTATTTGTTGAAGACTAACTTTGTTAGTCATACATTATCTTGTTAAACATGTTTTCTCTTATCTAATTAAAACTTTCAAATCAGAAATATGCCTATCTACCATATTTATCCATATGTAGATGTTGGATTACCGACTAGTAAGGTAGGTACTCCAGTCCACTAGGTTAACTTCATCCTTCCTGTTGCTTAAAGCTGGATTTATAATCAACTAAAGTTCAACACATAACATTTATGTAACATTCTATCATTTGAAAGAATAACAAGAAAGAATAATTATTTGTATAGTTATTTTTCTTCTTAGAGATGAGACGCTGACACAACTTGGTGCGCATTTTAAGGCGAATATGAATGATCACATGAGTGTGGTTGGCCTGTGTAGTCTGATTACTATATGAGTTCGACTGTTCCTCAGAAAGGGCCATTAGCCCAATAGCCAGGAAACAAGGGGACCTTTAGCTTTACGTGGAATCTGTACCACTTAGTATTGGTCTGATTGGTTGCTAATTGACAAGTCTTATATATTCAGTTGACTTCACTACACAAAATGTGGACCCTAGCTACCAGCCAACATGGACACCCCATATTCCAGTAGTTCCACGCCAATAGCAACCGTTGAGTGAACGACATGTCAATAATAAGAGGATATATCGTTTGATCGAAAAAATCGAGTAGTTGAACGAAATATACATTCAGAATGATAGTAGGAAAATTTATCTGAAAACATTAAAAAGCATTATTAAAAAAATATGTTTTATGTAAGGTGTCTATACAACTAATGTTATGTGTGTTTTATTTTCATATATTTATTGAAAATGCTATAAATATATAAGCATATATTAAATGTAAAATCCATACGTTTATCAACAACGACAACATTTATATAAAACTTTTTACCTGCGATGGTCGTCCACGTTTCTGGTTATCATAGGCTCGGGTTTCATTACAAATACTGGTAAAATGACCCAATCCAAACGAAAAGGGTATAACGCAATAAGTTGCAGGAAATAGAGACCAATTCGATGTCTTGCTCAGGGCCGCAATGGCTTCCATTTCCGGTACAACACTTGTAGCTTAGTTTTCCCATCTGTGTAATTTTTGTAAACGCCCACGTTCTCAGATTATTGCTTTGGGTTTGTGATGAGGATTTGCTAAATGCCCTTAGAGATTTCAAAATATGTTGGCATACCTGATACAATCTTGCTATAAATTTAATTCTTTGGAACTTGCTCTTAGAGCAGTATTTTATTTTCTAGGTAATAACATGTAAGTATATATATATATATATATATATATATATATATATATATATACACACAATTCAGGTAATTCTTCTTAGTGTGATTTGTTATTGATTTAATTTTAGAATATATTTAAATTTTCTCTGAATTTAAATTTAATGAGAAACAGAAAATTTTCCCAAATCTTTTTAATGTGCAAACAGTAATATAAGGCTTGGAGAATATACCATTAAGTCATATAATGCACTACAAATTAAATATTTTATATCTGTGACATAATATAATATTGGTAACTAAAAAACCGTATTAAAATGGTATACCTTACCTTAATAAATCAATTTTCACCTGATGAAAATTATCTTTTCCTTCTATTCTCGATCACGAAATTAAAAACATTTTCCAGTATCTCAATAATTCTTTTTTAATACACTCTTAAATATCTTACCTGTTAATTTGGAAAATACCACTTTTATTTCAATAAAAACATCTATATGGCAAAGAGAGAAGAGTATCGAATACGTAAATGGATAAAATTGGGATATTAATGATTTTATAATAAATTAACGTCAACACAGATGTTTTAAAAATATAATTATAAACATTTTTCTGTGTGGTTAACATTCTTTTCTCACTGGATTCTGAAATGGATAGAGAAAATAAATGTTGAAAGACAATTGACACATAAGTCTGTTATTATAATTTTCTTTTAACTTATTTAATACTTATTGTAACTTTTATCTTCTTTGATTCTGTTATTTTAACATAGTTTTAAGTTATATTTTTCTAATGGTTTCTTGTCATGGATAATGCCAAATAAAGTCATATATTTATTTTTTAAACCTCTACTTCTAAATTTACAGTATAGTATCAACTATAATTTATTTTATTACATTAATTATTCTATAATAATTAATATACTTCTTACTTACATTTAGGATTTTTATACAATAACTTTTATACAATGACTTTCATTTACAATGAAATATTGGTTCAGTAAAATGTACTTCTTAACAATTTCCATTGTACCAAACGTTACCGCAAGGAACAGAGAACTTGGATTACTCGTTGGGTCATAAACTATATAAAGTATTTCTTAAAATATCTTCTATATATAAAAATAAATGTATCCAAGCATACATTTATGGGGGCAAAAACTTTCCCCCATATTAAACACGAAAAAATCAAAACTGTAAATTACCAGTTTTATTGAATAATATGTGTATTTTTTAAACTAAAAAACTAGTCAAGTTAGAGACATGCAGTTTTTACTCAAATATTTTAAATTGTAATTCACATATTTCCTGAAAATGTAATCAAACTCGTTAGAGCCGTTTTTGAGAGAATTTAGTTTTCAAAGTTTTTTGCCCATAAAAATAAAAACAACTAAAATTTCAAAAAAGTGAAAAAGTAGTTTGGATATACCAATTTTCATAAAAATGTATCCATCCGTTTGGTCTCCAGCTTCATATTAGAAATTAAAATGAAGGGGTGAAAAGCTAATCGTACTTCTTTATCTTACTTCATAATTATATTATATATTTCCTGAATACTGCATAGTGTACTAATGTCAATGAATATACTGTAATTGCTTAATCTCCTTAAATGTTAAAACCGAGAGAAAATAATTTCGAATACATTGTAGTAAATTAAAAAATACATAAAGTGAGGAGGGGTGAGGCATGCTATCACAATGCGTTATTCATCCAATAAACCAAGATGAAAGGGGGGGTTTATTAAATGGCAGGGGGAAGGCTTATTTGTGAGGGCGTAATGTCATACAAGTCCTGAAGTACTTACTTGCCGAAAGTACAAGTTGAAGAAAGAACTTCCGTGACTAAATTGACACCAGGTTATGCCGTAAGGTTACTGAATTACTTGGGAAACTTTTATTTTATAAAATTATGTTCAAGATATTTACAAATACAGTACAAGTTTTAAACTTAAAACTAAATTTTAAAGAAATCAATTCACAAAGGATTGGTGATTGGTATTGTTTAATCCCAAACAAATAGTCAAGATTCAGATGATAGAATTGCTTTTAAGTATGTAATGCTGTATTAGATATTTTATGAAAAGTTGACTTTATTACAGACAAAACAAGGATGAAAGGCTTAAAAATGTTGAATTAAGAAAGAAGCAAGATTTTGTAATTGACTTACAATAACAAAAAATAAATCTTTTCCGTTAATTCACTACCACTACATTTTCTTGTTTCAGTTAATTCATTACCGCTTGATAAATATTCTATTGCCCTAAAATATGTTCCCCAATCATTTTACGTCCACTGTAGTATTCATTTTCTGCTAGGAATCCGATATCGCTGGCCTTATATTATCGCTTTCCAGGAACTTAAACACGGAGAACACATTCGTCGGTAAATCAATCGTTGGATTTACAAGTTTGTGATCAACTTCAGTAGCCACCTAACCTAACCTAACCTAATCTAACCACTATTGCGATAGAAAACTGTAGTGGTGGTGAACCAACGGAAAATGACCAAGAAATGTAACCAAAACAAATCAAAATTAATGATTTCCATCACATTCAATATATTTGTAATGTCATGTATGGATATATAAACCACACGTTAGAAAACCCTGTGCGTGAGTCTCCGAAGAGCTGAATGCCAATTAGATTAAATGATGGACAATGACAATTATGTAAAAACAATTAAAAAAATATACATATTATTATTCTTGCTGAATCCCATCTACCTTGAAAACGTGATAATAAAATGAGTTTCACTGATAGTTAAGTAACACATAACATTCATAAATTAAACACCATAAATGTCCACTGTATTTGCTGGGCTCAAACGTATACACATACAGAGAAAATGTATCTTTAAGTGAAAACCTTATTTCTCCCAGACAGGGGTGACAAAATGAAACTGCATCTGTAAGAAGCTCCGAATCGTTTACTGTGCGAGGTGCCGACATATACGGATCCCATTTCACCAAACTGCACTTGATGTGACTTTTATACAACAAGTTCCACAGTGCAAAGTCAATTTTCCTTCCTTAAGAAATAAGGAAGTCAGTTTAGACTTTTCTCTGTCTAGCCCTTTTGTGCAAGATAATTTTCGAAGTGTTTCTCTGCCAGTATCAGAGGATTCAACTCAAATCAAAGTATCTTTATTTTTAACAGAAATTGAAGAAAACTGTATAATAGTATCAGATTTATTCTATTAATTGTTATAAATTATCTAAATTTACAAAGATGTTTTAAATTTGTTCTTGTATTAAAAATAAAACAAGAATAATATTCATTCTATCTACACCACTTAGGTCTACACCTGTTCTAAATATCCGTAACACTATAAAAGTAGATGGGTAGTAAAAACTCTTAGACTTTACGCTTAAATGTCTTTTATTAATTAAATGTCTTTACGCCACTATCACACCTAATTGAACCAGGTAGCGAGTTGTAAAGTCTTGAGGTGTTGTATGATAAATGCTTTAAAAAAAAAGACAGTTTTGTGACTTGGTATTAAAAAAGTGTTTCTCTCTCTCAGATTGTATGCAAAGCTCGTGGATTGTTCCCAAATAGATTTAAATTCTTCTTATAAAAAAGAAGAAAAAAAAACTGTTTAAAATATATATAAATGGAAACGTTAAGAGCTTATGTGACGTAAACGACTCGAAACAAGAATAATTTATGGGCTTCTTAAATGTAGCTCGTATAGCTCTTTTTTCAAACGAAACAACATTTTGGTATTACCAAATACAACACGTAAAAGTCATGGTAATAATAATTACTATAAGGTTAAAATTAATTATGAACAACTATTAAAATTAATTAACAAAATTAACAAAAACAGTAAATGAAGTAAAAATAGTATATAATACTTTTTCGGAATGAGTTATAAGTGTAGGGACAATTATATATAGTTTGACGCTTCATTGTTTTGAAGTACTTACAGCAACTATCAACTTATCAGCTAATATCTTTTACTGTAATAACAGAATGAACTCCATATAATTCCAGTTACACCGTCAAGGAGGGGGGGGGGGTTGCCACAGCGCAGCACGCCTCTTCAATATATAGACAAACAATCAGCTGATTTGTTTGTTGCTGACAATCTTAGTTAGGTTCCGTAACATAATACCACGGATACCGCACACTGGGGGAGAGATTTGGCTGATTACCCTTTGCAAGTGAAATATTAATTTAACTAATATTGTGGTGACTAAATCTGTTGTATCTCAACGGATTACTTTTAATGTATTATTTTATATTTCATAAATATATAATAATGACTATAGGAATCAATTGCTGGCATGACATTTTCTTACGATATGAAAGTGTACATTGTTTAAAGAGATAATAGGAGTTCAAAGAAATGTAAACTAAATATTATTCTTTTTATTTAAAGTTGAAAGTCATAACATCAGTCTCATATACTGTGTTTGGTTCAGTGAATCACTAAAACACGTTCATTTCATTAACTTGTGTTCATGTATATACTGTTACGAACGCTTCAAAACAAAAACTCCTCTCATATATATAATTAATTTACAATTAGATGTAGTTAGACTGTTTGGTAATATTTTTTACTAGAACTAGATATAAAACCCCTCCAATTAGTGATAAGTTACAGACATAAGTTTTAAAATACTTACCAAAGTGTTAGTTCTTAAAAACCCACTGACCCAACCGTGAGTTATAGTGGCATTTGCCCATAGAGCTAACTGTACAAATGTACGGTTTGACAAAGTATTGACAATCCAGCTGGTACAGTATTGACCCACCCACACACGTACATTTGTATTAACCGTCCACCTACCCATATAATACTGTACATCGGTACTGACGCACCCAAACCTACACGTACTGACCGTCCAGGTACCCTAGTACTACATCGATATTGACTCACCCACCCACACATATAAAAGTACGGTGATAGTGATTATCCAGCTATCCATACAATACCTCAGTATTGAATCACCCACCTTCCCATACACGTAAGGTGGCATTGGTCCATCTAGGTAACTTTTATCTCAAGGAAACATCACCTCTGTAGTTGTATGGGAGGGTGGGTGGGTCAATGGTTATACTCTAATAAATGTATAGTTACTGCGGTGGATATGGAGGAAACGTAGAAAGCAAAGAGATCGTATAGGGTGATTGGTTGGGTCTATACCACTGCACGTATAGGGTGGGCAGGTGGGTCAATCGTTAGATGACAAACGTGTATTGTCACCCAAATACCAAAAGACGTTTCTGGTATTGATAAACTAGGAAGTTTACCTAGTTCTTCAATAAAGTAAAATTGAACAGTTCTCTCTTCTTGCAGATACAATCCCAACTCTCAAAGTAATGGAAATATCGACCTGTTAGAACACGCATTGTTCATATACCACTTACAATGCAGGAACCACAAAGCTACTGTGTGAAACATTAGTAGGATAGTTAGCATATTCCTTTGCGGGCATCCCCACTCACAACACTCTCAAGGGAGTCCACCCCTTCCATCTCAGCATTAGGCGATTACTAACTAGCCCAGACTTCTAAGTAATAAAATACAATCACGTATAATTTTATCATTTAACTTTTACGTTTACTTGTTAGCGTGACATAGTTTTCAGAGAGTTGATAATTTTTTTGTACCTAAGATAGTAAAATTGTAACCATTTATTTACAAATAAAAATTCTATAGAACTTCTTGTTAAGACAGGAAATTTACATTTTAAATATTGCTGGACCTTATGCTCAACTAAAAGATAAATGTTGTAAATATTTGTGTTTAAAGCTTCCTAATAAGGTGAATATGGAGATCTTTAGGAATAACAATAGTTAAGGCACTCATTGAAAACTAAGAAAGTGATATATATCATGTGAGACATAGCCACCAGGAAATAATCGCTTATTTTTAGTTCGGACGACTGCTTGGTCTCTTCAGCGTGTGCTGGAGAGAGGAGAGAGGGGGTTAGAGAGGGGGGAGACCACTGCCGCTATCTGTGAAAACCGAACATGAACTAATTTCATCAAACAGGAAACCCGGCTTCACGGGGCCCAAAATAAACAGTCTAATTGTTTATATGGTCAATGCTAGAAATTTCAATAACACTATATGGGCCCCTTATACTAATACCACACTTTTAACATATTCATGAATTAAATAAAAATACGTTCACCTTTCTGTTAAAGTAAATACACTGTGTTGATCTTCAAACAGATATATTGTTTTTCAAACGCCAAAAAGAGCAGGTAAACAAATAGTCTTTATAACCAGAAAAAGTAACGTAACTCAACGTTTTATTTAACACTGGGAGAGAACGTAAGAGCTGTGTTAACAAGTGGCTGTTAATGTAAGAGCTGTGCTACAATGATGGCTGTGAATGTAAGACCTGTGCTACCATTAGTGGCTGTGAATGTAAGAGCTGTGCTACAATAGTGGCTGTGAATGTAAGAGCTGTGTTACAATAGTGGCTGAGAATGTACGAGCTGTGCAACCAATAGTGGCTGTGAATGTAAGAGCTGTGCTACAATAGTGGCTGTAAATATAAGAGATGTGCTACAATAGTGGCTGTGAATGTAAGAGCTGTGCTACAATAGTGGCTGTAAATGTAAGAGCTGTGCTACAATAGTGGCTGTGAATGTAAGAGCTGTGTTACAATAGTGGCTGAGAATGTAAGAGCTGTGCTACCCATATTGGCTGTGAAAGTAAGAGATGTGCTACCAATAATGGCTGTGAACGTAAGAGCTGTGCTACAATAGTGGCTGTGAATGTAATAGCTGTGCTACAATAGTGGCTGTGAATGTAGAGCTGTGTTACAATAGTGGCCGAGAATGTAGAGCTGTGATACCCATATTGGCTGTGAACGTATGAGCTGTGCTCAATAGTGGCTGTGAATGTAAGAGCTGTGTTACAAAGTGGCTGAGACTGTAAGAGCTGTGCTACCATATTGGCTGTAAAACGTAAGAGCTGTGCTTACAATAGTGGCTATGAATGTAGAGCTGTTTTACAATAGTGGCTGAGAATGTACGAGCTGTGCTAACCAATAGTGGCTGTGAATGTAAGACTGTGCTACAATTAGTGGCTGTTAAAGTAAAAAAGCGGGTGCTACAATAGTGGCTGTGAATGTAAGAGCTGTGTACAATAGTGGCTGTGAATGTAAGAGCTGTGCTACAATAGTAGCTGTGAATGTAAGAGCTGTGTACAATAGTGGCTGTGAATGTAAGAGCTGTGTTACAATAGTGGCTGAGAATGTAAGAGCTGTGCTACCCAATATTGGCTGTGAAAGTAAGAGATGTGCTACAATGGTGGCTGTGAATGTAGAGCTGTGTTACAATAGTGGCTGAGAATGTAAGAGCTGTGCTACCCATATTGGCTGTGAACGTAAGAGCTGTGCTACAATAGTGGCTGAGAATGTAAGAGCTGTGCTACCCATATTGGCTGTGAACGTAAGAGCTGTGCTTACAATGGTGGCTGTGAATGTAAGAGCTGTGTTACAATAGTGGCTGATGAATGTAAGAGCTGTGCTACACATATTGGCTGTGAAGTAAGAGATGTGCTACCAATAATGGCTGTGAACGTAAGAGCTGTGCTACAATAGTGGCTGTGAATGTAAGAGCTGTGCTACAATAGTGGCTGTAAATGTAAGTGCTGTGCTACAATAGTGGCTGTAAATGTAAGAGCTGTGCTACAATAGTGGCTGTGAATGTAAGAGCTGTGTTACAATTAGTGGCTGAGAATGTAAGAGCTGTGCTACCCATATTGGCTGTGAACGTAAGAGCTGTGCTACTATAGTGGCTGTGAATGTAAGAGCTGTGCTACAATAGTGGCTGTGAATGTAAGAGCTGTGCTACAATAGTGGCTGTAAATGTAAGTGCTGTGTTACAATAGTGGCTGTAAATGTAAGGTCTGACATATGTATATTGAAGACAATTTTAATTGTTGAAATATATTCATATTCTATACTACATAAAACTTTTATTAAAATAAATGTAAAGCAATTTGATTAAAATATATCTGTATGAGATATTATTTAAGGACTGAATGATTTAGTTGGGCCCGTAAACTATTATATTATTGAGGCACACTATATACTGGCATTCGGGTGTATGAGGTGCTGGATATTTGAAAATTACTTTTGCCAAAGTCGACAAAACGGAACTGTATTTATGAAAGTTCCCAATTGCTACAACAAAGGCGTCGATAGGCACAGAACCAGTATGAACAAACTGCAGCTGATGTGACTTTCAGATTCTATTTACAACTGAAACTGCTATTTTGATATGACTAGAAAACACCTTATTCTAATACATCTTTTCACAATTTAGTTACTGTGCTTATTGCATAATATGATACTTTGGATTTTTAGTGTATATTATTATAACTAATATCATCATAAGTTTTCACAGATTCATGTAAAGACTAATATTGTTTAAATAATCTTCACGTACGACGATACATTTCCAAATAGCCGCCTGGAATTAAACAATTAATGTATAAGAACAGTTAAATATGTTAATAATTACACGATAAGCTTACTTTTCCGATATTATTTTTCCATTCTCATTATGTTATGTATTCACCATATATTTTTTTAAATTGCAATTTAACAGGAAAAATAAAATATACTAACAACAAAGAGAATCTCATATTAAAATACTGGTTCCAGTCATATACTGTTTATATATTAAATTATGCAAACTGTATGAATTGTCTTTGTTACTTCCTCTCTTATTAATACGTACAAACCACACCCCTCTTATCAATTCATAAAGTATAAAAGATAATAATGTTTTTTATAAAGTTATATAGTATTGCTTTTTAAATAGTTTTCAAGATGTTTAAAATTATTTAAAACATTTATATTTTTTATAGTCAATATAAATTGTTGGATATCATTTTTCTAAAAAAATTCAAAAATAATTAAAATAGAAAACAATAAGGAAAATGTCTTTTGATGCAATTTCTGTGATTTCATAATGTACTCAGTTTTTAAATTTTATGACAACTCAAACAATAAATTTGGTCAATAAGTAAGAGAAAAGTGGCTTTAAATGAAAACGGATTGCCGATAATTTTACACTATAAACTACAAATAATTAATTGTAATTTTTACCTTAAGCGGCCAGAGTCAGAGATTGTCTTGCTGTCTTAGTGGCACCACTGAAAAAGTCACATCACAGGACGAAGGAAACGCGGAGTAAATAACACATTGACGCGGTCGTTACAGGAAGATTTAGTTTTTCTAACCAAACAATTTAGTTAATATGAAAAATATTTTTAGAGCATTCCTAGGAAACACAAAGTGAAATAAAACATTGCTGTTGGGTGCTTCCTGTGATATTTGAAGCATGGAAGCTGGCTGAGAAACATCTGAGTACCCATTAGCCACCCTAGAAGGTTCCAAACTAGAATGAACAGCTTCCTGCACTTCTGCTATGGCGTAATAACCATTTGCAATAAGCATTTACTTGTTATGGAGACTTTTACTCCTAATCATCTCCCTTGGATCAAATTGAATTAGCGGTCTATAGGGCTCTTTTCTTAGTTAAAACTCAATGCCAGTTTTTGTTTGCCATTTTTTAATACGAACTAAAAACATTAAGATGGAATTTTACTAAATTTAAAATACGAATTAATAATATTTCATTGGTAATATTAAATGAATTGATATTATAAAATTTGTCAACATTTGGAGGTTAATTTAAAATACTTTTATATTTGTTTTTACACGTGTTTTGAATACTTTTTTAACATCAATACCATGTTGTCCAGTTATTAATCATTTCACTTTATTCTATAGAAATTTTCAAACTGGATCTGATATGATAATATCCAAGTATAGTTTTAATTTATTCACATCACTTGTGTTTTGTTATACCTGCTGAATTTTGCTATGAATAGTGATTTTTTTACGTAAAAATGTTACTAAATTTCATAAGGATTAAAAATAATATTTAATACTACAGATAGGCCACTTAGAATGCGACATTGAAAGCACCGGTGCGAGATAGATAACCCCACGCCCTTAGTTTACGGCGACGGAGTGGGGGAACATTTCCCCTCTACTGCTGAAACCCTTATATGCAATAAATATTTTTCAAAATGTCCAGTCCAATTGTACATAATCCGGTAAATTGTACAGTATAATGTACAGACGCAAAAATGTATTACTATAAAATTAGGAAGAGTAGAAAATTTCTTCAGATAGGCTTGTTATCCGGTTAAAGACAAAACAATAAAAGCTAACCGACGTTGCGTGTGTGTAACACATAAAAACCAACATTAAACACGAATAAAATTGTCAACTCACTTCTGTCTTTAGTTTCTATGACCGTACATTATATTTCCCTTAAAAAGAAAAAAATATTAGTAGGCACGTTCTATGAAATAATTATATCCCTAAGGGACACCCTTGCATGCTTCACGTGCCAACACCGTAACTTCGACTTTCGGGCTCGGAATGAGACTTTTGACTTCAAATATTAGTAATTAAACTGTATTAAGTAAAATTATACTGTTTAAATTATTTTAATGTAGACCTATTCACTCACTGAACGTTATTTGCACTCTATTTATAGTATAATAATTATAAACAGCCAATGGTCTTACTAAGCATATTTCAAATGTTTTCATTTTATTTAACAGATGCTAACATACACACAAACAGACATGTATTCGATCTTTTATAATTAACTTGATATTTTATTGTGCTGCTCTCTATGTTTAACCTAACAACTTATTTATTTGTTTGTGCCACCAGCTGGTCAATTAAAATTAATCTCCATAAGAATAACATTGCAACTCTGACATGGGATAGGACAAAATCCTATGGGAATTAAAAAAATCTAGCTCCGTTACTACTTAGAAATCAAAATTATCTTTCGTATACAAAAACTCCACCAAACTCGGTCACGTAATGAGTTCAGAAAGTGAGTAAACTAAATGACCCGATTATTTTAATACATAGGATTTACTGAATAATTTATTTATTTTCAATAATAAGTAATTTTTTTACAATAATAACATTTTTATGGCTTTTACACTTACAGTACTTAGGCATTACCTAAATATGTACTTAATGATAAAATTATAAAATATAATCTTTATAGTAATAACATAATACGATAACAGGTACTAGCTAAGATAAATATATCAATATTATACTGCGCATTAGGTAAGTGTAATAAGATTATATTATATAGTATTGTGGTGATGGCAACATAACACGTACATAAATATCGATTTAATTTGTAACTAAACCATAGCAGTGCGTAATTTATGCTGTATACGTTTTAATAAGATTACTAAACCTACTTAGTTAAGCAGCAACAAAAAAATAATATGTACAATAACAGTGATTGAATAGTAATAATAATATTAGTAGTATAAAACAATAATAACTATCAAGCTAGAAATTTACAGATTATCAATTCACGTGGGGAACTTGCAGTTTACAGCACTGACAGATATAAGACAATACCTACGGCCAACAGATGACAGGTTGAACTGATTAATGTCATACAACAGCAACAATAAACTGATAAGCAACACAGTACCCAATAATAACTATCAAGCTAGAAATTTACAGATTATCAATTCACATGGGGAAACTTGCAGTTTACAGCACTGACAGATATAAGACAATACCTACGGCCACAGATGATAGGTTGACCTGATTAATGTCATACAATAGCAACAATAAACTGATAAGCAACACAAGTACCCAATAATAACTATCAAGCTAGAAATTTACAGATTATCAATTCACGTGGGGAACTTGCAGTTTACAGCACTGACAGATATAAGACAATACCTACGGCCAACAGATGACAGGTTGAACTGATAATGTCATACAACAGCAACAATAACTGATAAGCAACACAGTACCCCAATAATAACTATCAAGCTAGAAATTTACAGATTATCAATTCACGTGGGGAACTTGCAGTTTACAGCACTGACAGATATAAGACAATACCTACGGCCAACAGATGATAGGTTGACCTGATTAATGTCAATACAATAGCAACAATAAACTGATAAGCAACACAGTACCCAATAATAACTATCAAGCTAGAAATTTACAGATTATCAATTCACGTGGGGAACTTGCAGTTTACAGCACTGACAGATATAAGACAATACCTTACGGCCAACAGATGACAGGTTGAACTGATTAATGTCATACAATAGCAACAATAAACGATAAGAAACACAGTACCCAACTAATATCTATCAAGCTAGAAAATTTACAAATTATCAATTCACGTTGGGGAACTTGCAGTTTACAGCACTGACAGATATAAGACAATACCTACGGCCAACAGATGATAGGTTGAACCTGATTAATGTCATACATCAGCAACAATAAACTGATAAGCAACACAGTACCAATAATATCTATCAAGCTAGAAATTTACAAATTATCAATTCACGTGGGGAACTTGCAGTTTTACAGCACTGACAGATATAAGACAAAACATACGGCCAACAGATGACAGGTTGAACTGATTAATGTCATACAACAGCAACAATAAACTGATAAGCAACACAAGTACCCAATAATAACTATCAAGCTAGAAATTTACAGATTATCAATTCACGTGGGGAACTTGCAGTTTACAGCACTGACAGATATAAGACATATACCTACGGCCAACAGATGACAGGTTGAACTGATTAATGTCATTTCAATAGCAACAATAAACTGATAAGCAACACAGTACCCAATAATAACTATCAAGCTAGAAAATTTACAGATTATCAATTCACGTGGGGAACTTGCAGTTTACAGCACTGACAGATATAAGACAATACCTACGGCCAACAGATGACAGGTTGAACTGATTAATGTCATACAACAGCAACAATAAACTGATAAGCAACACAGTACCCAATAATAACTATCAAGCTAGAAATTTACAGATTATCAATTCACGTGGGGAACTTGCAGTTTACAGCACTGACAGATATAAGACAATACCTACGGCCAACAGACGACAGGTTGAACTGATTAATGTCATACAATATTGTTATACAGTTGATTTCAGTTTGAATTTCAGTTCAATTCACGTGATCCATTAAGCACTCAGTATCAAATAATAACTATCAAGCTAGAAATTTACAGATTATCAATTCACGTGGGAACTTGCAGTTTACAGCACCTGACAGGGTATAAGACAATACCTACGGCCACAGACACAGGTTGAAATGATTTAATGTATACATCAGGGAACAATGTACTGATAAGCAACACCAGTACCAAAATAATATTATCAAGCTAGGAAATTTACAAATTAAACAATTCACGTGGGGAACTTGCGTTTCACAGCA